>JAKWJD010001766.1:25397903-25507903 GCA_027705065.1 Solanum peruvianum
TAGAGACTAATTCTTGTATGGCCCTTTTTAGAACTTCACACGAATATATTCCCCTTCACTCATGGTATATTTTTCCCAACTGAGGATGAATTGTGTAGTGAGATCCATGTGCTTCTTCTAATATTCGATCTCTTAACCCATCTGTAACGGAAACACATAATATCCCTTAGTACCTTAACTCACAATTCCCCGCTAAGGAGAATGTTCATTCAACTTGGCGAGAACCAATTCTTTCAACACCATTAAGGCTAAATCAAGGTGTTCTTTGGACTTCACTTCGGCCTCTAAAGATGTGACGGTGTTATGATGAACTATGGCACCCTATTTCGGGGAACACTCCAACCTAACCCCCAACCTAGAAAACTTATTCACTTCCCTTGATATGTCCCGTTTGGCTTCGTAAAGATGGAATACACTACAAATAGTCATTTGACTTAGGGCATCTGCAACTACATTAGCCTTGCCTGGGTGATAAAGGACACTTATATCATAATGACACTTATATCATAATCTTTCAACAACTCAAGCCATATTCTTTGTAAGATATTCAACTCCTTTTAGATAAACACATACTCTTATGATCGATAAAACCATCAACACGAATCCCATACAAGTAATGCCTCCGAATTTACAAAGAAAACACCACGTCCACTAATTCAAAGTCATGAGTGGGTAGTTTCTCTCATGTAGCTTTAGTTTACTAGAGGTGTAAGCTATCACATTCCCGTGTTGCATAAACACACACCCCAAACCCACTCTGGATGCGTCACAACACACCACAAAACCATTTGTACCCTACGATAAGGTGAACATCGGAGCGTAAGTAAGCCTATCTTTCAACAATTGTAAGTTCTTCTCACAAGTCTCCGACCACTCATACATTTTACTGTTTTGGGTCAACGTACTCAAAGGAGACACAATGCATGCGAAACTATCAACGAAACTCTGATAGTAACCCGCTAAATACAAGAAACTCCTAATGTCTGTCGGAGTTAATGATCTAGGACAATTTTTGAACTCTTCCATTTTCCTTGTGTCAACTTCAACTCCCTCACTAGAGATGACGTGCCCAAGAAAAGTCACCGACCTCAAGCAAAACTCACACTTACTATATTTGGCATACAATTGATATTCTTAAGAGTTCGCAATACTACCCTCAAAGGACCCATTTGATCATCCTCATTCTTAAATATACCAAGAGATCATCAAGGAAGAGAATGACAAATGATTCTAGGTAATTCCGAAATATTCTATTCATGAGGTCCATTAATGCCACCGGACCATTAGTGATACAAAAAGACATGACCAAGAACTCATAATGCACATACCTAGTCCTAAAGACTGTCTTTGGTATATCCTTCCCTCTAACCCTAAGTTGATCATACCTCGACCTCAAGTCTATCTATATAAATTAACTCACCCCTTGGAGTTGGTTAAATAAGTCATCAATGCGAGGGAGAGGGTATTTATTCTTATAGTAACCTTGTTGAGTTGACGGTAGTCTTTACAAATTTTCAAATACCCATCTTTATTTTTGACGAATAGCACCGGCGCACCCCACGGAAATATACTAGGCCTTATGAAGACTTTGTCAAGCAAATCCTTGAGTTGAGCCTTAAACTTTTTCAGCTCGTAAAGTACAATCTGATAAGGAGGAATTAATATGTTATTTGTATCTGCTATGAAATCCATGGCGAATTCAATTTCTCGTTCAAGAGGAATAACGGGAAGGTCATTAGGGAAGACCTTTGAAAACTCACTCACTACGGGTAAAGACTAAATGGGAGGAATTGGGAATCCAAATCATGGACTCTTAATATTTGATAACGAGAACCCTTTGATATCATTTTACATGCTTTTACACAAGCTATGATACGACCTCTAGGAATAGAATTCCCACCCTTCCACTCAACAACGGGGTCATTTGAGAAATTTATCTTGTATCTAGAAATACTATTAGCAAAACTATCATGTAACCAATCCATACCCAAAATGATATCAAAATCAAGCATATCTAGTTCAAATAGATCTACATTAGAAAAATCTATTGGGCAACGAAATAGGACAATTTTGATAAACTCTTTTACCAACTATCGACTCCCCCATCGGAGTAGACACTAGAAAAGGGTCATGCAAAATATCAGGTAAAATCTCAAACCTTTTATCTATTAGGGGTGTAACAAATGTTAAAGTAGTGTCGGGATCAAGTAAGGCATACCCATCAACAGAGAAATCTTCAAACATACCGGTTACCACATCTTGAGAGGTCTCTTGCTCACCCCTAGAGCAGAAAGCATAGAAGCGGTTCTTCTTTGGAGCATCACTAGAACCACTTGCTTGAGCTAGGTCACTACCCTTGTCTTAAATCTTCAAGTTTGGACAATTTCTCATCTTGTGACCACTCTTGCCACAAATAAAAAAATTATCCGTCCACTTAAGGCAATCACCATAGTGCTTTTACCACACTTTTCACAAGTTGGCTTCTCATTTGGTGAATTAGTACCTTTTCCCCTCTTTAATTTAGGTTAGACACCCAATCACCACTAGATCTCAGGAATTTTGAGGAAACATGATTTCATACTCGCTTCTTAAATTTAGGGGTGTCTTGTATCTCAATACTATTCTTTGAAGAACCTCTGTCAAATGACCTCGCCATCTTAGTATCTCTACGTTTTGCTTAGCTCTGGCCTCCTCAACCCTCTTTGCATAAACCATAAGACGGTAAATGTTCATGTTGTCATGTATCATGGATGATTAGCAATCCTCTTGTAATTCCTCCGACACACCCTCGTCATAAATAGCTCATTTGGTCTCTAGGATCGGAGAGCAAAGTATGAGCATAGTTGGACAACTTAATGAATTCCAAAGCGTACTCATGTACACTCTTCCCTCCTTGGCGAAGATTGATGAACTCCGACACTTTATACTCCCTCATCTCTCTAGGGAAGAAACGATCTACAAAAACCACCTTAAGGATCTCCAAAGTAACTGGAGCACCCGTTAATGACCTAGTATTCCTCCATTGCACATTCCAAATTTGAGCCACATCCTTGAGTTGGTACGAGGCCACTTCATCCTTCTCACTTGAACATACCCCCATAGAATATAGTACCTTGTAGATCTCATCGAGAAATTTGTGGAGGTCTTCATCAAACTTAGGAACATAGAACGTAGCAGGGTTCATCCGAGTAAAGTCTCTTAGCCTTGAATCCATTATAATGACTTGTTTATGAGAACGGGGAGCAACATCTCGATTGGCTTGAGCCCTCATAGCTCGGGCTTGAACTGTCGTGGCTTGTTATTGAGTAGTCATGCTTGATCCATTTGATCAAAGATAGCCCTCATATCCACCTCCCTCATAGGTTGAGGGTTAGCCGAGGCTTAATCAACATAAGCATTTTCCTCTAGTGGAGAGACTCCCGCATTAGCAACTTCCTTCTCAACTCTTCGAGCCACATTCCTTCTACAGTTCATGATTCCTATAACCATAAAAATAGGATTAAATGGAAAATAACACCATAAGTATAATCTATTGTTACGATATAAGATTTCAAAAAAAGAGGGTGATTCCTAAGCATCATATAGGTTCCTATTCATAAATGGGGGTTGCTTCACAATTATGAATACAAACCTACATAGACGTTGTAGAGACAGAGACATAACTCAACGATATTTAACGTCATGCTCTGATACCAAGTTTATCACGTTCGGGTTTACCCCCTAGACGTAACCGTCATTGTCATCCTTTTAAAGGACTAGGACTAGCCTCTTAGTTTCATCTCATTACATTTATAGGTTGAAAATGCGGAAAAATTTGAATCTTTCATATTCAGTACTTGGAGGTTTACGTAGACCTATACATACACATATGATATATATTGATATCGAGTACAAAGAGATCCTTCATATAGGAATGTTACATATCCTTCTACTTTTATTGCACATACAAATAAAAGAATATAGGAAAACTCTCAATGGTTGTATCATCTCATACAATCTAAACAAATATGAAAATATGGGCATATCCCTTACACTAATTTAACAAGACCATGTATAGGTCAAAAGAGAGTAAAATATTCAAATAACAAGGAAAGACATTATAGAGTCAATAAGCTCATAAAAAATCCAAAGCTAGAAGATGGCATTGCCCTTGAAAGTTGAGGACCTACCATACATGGATGAAAGGAAGAATCTAATCCTTCAATAATGTCGCCACCCAAAGTCCTCAACGACCGGAGCTTAAAATGTTTAGGTAAAAGGGAAGAAACTTGGGATAGTACTTCACATGTACTAAGTATGATATCTTTTGCACATACACAAGCAAAACATGCTAAAAGGGAATTTTTAATCAAAACATGCCAAATTACCCCTTTAGGGGACTAATTCAAAGTCAAGTAAGTCAGCCAACTAAAACATGCTTACTATCTCAACATGTAATACTTATCCCAACATACTTGGAACCATGATTTACTACAACCCTAACGTCAAGGAATAATATCACAAGAATCACTAAGAGTCAAACATATAAGCAAGATAACTACTCCCAATTCCTTATCAAGTCAACAAGTGCATGACCAAGCAAAGCCTTAATCAATCAAGTATTATCAACCAAAAAAATTACAAATGTCCAACTTTACATATCATGTGTTTTATCGGAAAATATAATTTTTTCGAAAAGGGTTTGTTTTATTTTCAACTTTTAGGAGTCGCCACTTAATTTTGAGAAAATTAAGAAAACTTATTTTCTGAACAACTTAAAACAGGAAAATTGTTTGAAAGTTATTTTAAGGGTTCGGGATTCCTATTAGCGTCTTAGGAAGGTTTAGAAAAAGCACCTAAGACGCTCCGCTAACTACGGTTTTCCGGCAATTAACTATTTGACATTTTTATTTCAACTTTTTCGAATCTTTTGTTATTGAACTCATTAGAAGTTTACTTAGGCGATTTTTCAAGTTTTGAAATATCTATTGTTTATCTTGCAATTTGCGAATCCGTTTCGAAGTCAAATTTCTCAAAGTTTAAACGAACTTAATAAGACATTATTGCTTTGAACTTCCGTTTAAAGTTAACTTTTTTAAATTTTTTAATTCTAAGCCAACTCGTGAGTTTGAAACTTTATTGTTTTAAGATTCATTTTTGATTTTTTAATTTGATAAAATAAAAGGCGTCGATGGGGTTTGGAGTTTCTAACCTAGACTGACCGATATTCAAGCAAACATATAAAAACAAGTAACGGGGAGGGGAGAGAGATTCGGGTCCTACTTTCGGATGCTGTTCGCCTTGACCGAAATTGGACCCACCTGCTTTTGGGTTTTTGACTCACTCACCTGTCCTAATCTAAACATACGCAATAAAATATCAAAAAATAAACAACAAGGGCTTATGCCCGTTACAAATAGCATTCAAAATAAAAATAAAAATAAGAGTCTTCTAGTCCATCTTCTCCCATCTCCTCGACACTTGACTTTCTACGTTTGTCTTTCCTTCTTTTTCCTCTTTTTCCGGTCGGTTGACTCATTTGGAGACGAGTCATAATGACTCTCTCGAAACCCAAGGGATAAAGAATCCATGAGGATTCACATGAGTTCACATGTGACAAGGCAAAAATAAAAGAAACACGAGTAAGTCTCGACTAGTATCACTAAAATCCTACGACAAATGAACTCTAAAAGCTAACAAAATTCTCTGTAGATGCCTATATATATACCGTATGTCATACCACTAACCTATGACGAAGAACACACAAAACTCCACATGTACATCACAGAGAAGTTGCAAACCGAAAATGGATACGCTTTAACATATCCCTTTAATAAACATGAAAAAGAAAACATGTGTACCCATGGTAAACATAAAAAAAATCACCTTAGACTGCAGCTATTCTCATACATTGCTTAGGATATTCATGGATGATGATGTACTTTGAAATGAACCCAACAATAGGCAAAAAAAATAAAAAAAAAATCTATAATGCAACTTGGCAGTGAAGGGATAAAATAAAAAAAAATTCACTTAACCAACTTTGTAAACTCGAAACAACTATTCTTGGCAGTGACTGAGCGAGAAACAAAAGGTGACAGAACATCACACCTAACTCTATAGCATAATCCTTATACACAAAAACAACTATAAAATAAAGAAACCATGATACGGAATTGAACATGAGCAACTCAACTGGAGTCTTGGCCAATATCTAACTTAATTATATATGAGAAAAAAAACCATGTTCAATAAGAAGAAGAAGGCAGAATCATCTTCAGTAAAGCCAGTGGACCTCCAGACTCTAACCAAACAATGTATTCATTCACATAAACTAGACAAGAACGCATAAGTTGTATAAAGGAATAAAACAGACAAGCCAACTCCAGCAGACATATACAGTGAGATACAATGAGGTCAATCCAACAATGACAAACCATCCAGCAACGCACAAAAAAATTTTCAAACCTTAATCCCTCACATTGGAACTGAGAAAAGAAGAAATTTCGTAAAAAAAGAGATGTTTACCTGGTGATGTGCAGCGGCACGGAGCAGACAAGCAAGTGCGAACTATTCCTCCACACGAACACGAACGGAGCTCAGCTTCAGACGGAATATCACTCTAAAGTTGGATTCGGGGGGGGGGGGGTGGCGACTCTACAGCAACCCAAACAATGAAATAAAATAGGACAGGAAAGGAAAAACAGGCTAAGCTCACTATCATTTGACTCGATCTAGACACTGTAAACTCAAATAAATTTTCCAAAAACTCTCCTAACCCAACGATTTTGCTTTATATTAACAGAAATAAACGAGAGAACTTTCAAACAAAAGGATCTCTTTCTGAAATATACTCTCCCAAGCTTTTAACCAAAACCTCCAACTCGCAAAAATTTCTCCAATCCCCAAAATCTCTAAAAAGTTTCAACCCCTTTTCTGGAGGAGAAAAGGGGTTTAAATAGAAGGAGAAAGTTAAGGTTTCGTAGGGAAGGCGGGCAAAACGAATTCGAAATTTGAATCTTTTACTCTTTGGGTTAAACCCCTTTTTCTACAAATTCGACCCCATTTCGAAAGAGGAAGGGGAGAATGGACGTTACGACGCGCTGGTAAGGGAGAGAGGCGTGTACGCGTGAGGGAGACGCGGTTTCGTTTGGTGCTTTTCTAGATTTTTCGCCGCGCGTGTGCTCTGTTTTCTTCTGGGGTCTGTTCTGGGAATTAATTTTGCGTCTGGGGGAGGGAAAGAGAGGAGGGGAGAGAGGGTGGGAGGGTTCGTGTGGGATTTTCATCGCGTCTGGGGGGGGGTTTCGTGTTTTTTGTGTGTGTTTGCTTTATTGCAAGGGATCGTGGAGGAAGAAGAAGAAGGGATGGGGGAAACGGGTTGGGTCGGGTTTGGGTCGGGTCGGGTAGTGAGTGGGATGGGTTGGGTTTAAAATTAAGGGGTTGGGCCGGGTCGAATGGGAAGGGTTGCTGAATTTAAAAAATTAAAGAGGGAGAAGTGGGCCTGGGAATTAAGCAAAATGGGTTGGAAGTGGGCTGCTGGAAATGTTGGGCCTGGATTAGAATTAAGGGAGGGAATGGGATTAATTAAATAAATGACCCATTGGATTAAAATAATAAATATGGCTGAATCGTTAAACAAAACGATCTTGTATTAATTAACCAATGAGCTTCTTTATTTTATTATTATAAAATAGCGATTCTGAATATAATCATAATTTTAAACTAAGAAGAAACTTACTAAAATTAAAATATTTTGAGATGGTATTATGAATATACATAAAATATACCGATTATACACGTAACTATGTAAACATTATATTATTATATTTTCGCAAATTTGTAACACTAATTAATTTAAATAATTTGAAAACTCACGAAGCTCGATAATTAAATTATACCGACGTGGGTCAAAAACATGGTGTCAACAACTGTCCCTCATTTTACTCGGGTTGATGCAAGCAACTCGAGGAAAATGAAGTTGACCGAACCAATTTTGACCAACCCCAATAATTTTCTAAAGGAAGGATTTGACAAAGGGTTTAGGAATTATGGCCGAACCCTTGAAATGGGTTTCCTACATATCTCAGGTTATATGAGAATTCAGGTCACTTGTAGTTCGATAACCTTTATTTACCACATGATTTGGAAAGAGTGAAAAGCCACCTCGATACCGAATTATGAAGGTATCGAAATGCTCGAGAATAGGATTCGAGAGCAAATGTTGGAATACAGCCGAGTTTTCAACATTGAATCCGCCTACATACCCTTAAACCTTCAAAATCAGGCTGTGTGTACTTCGACTCGATCGGTGGAAAAAGAAATCTATTATGCTAGATTACCTTTCGTTTTGGACAAGTGACAAATTAATGAGTATGAAAAGGAGGCTTGTAACCTCTTCAGCCATGAATGTGGCGCGCTTCACACTCGTAATTAAGAACTTACACGAACATAATTTCCAAAGCTCTTGGCGCATTTGTCACTTAGATTGGAAACTTTCTCTGATAAATCGAAACCTTCGGACGCGAGACTGAAACTGACAGAACTAAAGAAAAACCCGCATGCTTCGAGGGGGGTCGTTCGATTGTGGTGGAAGTCGCTCCTCTGCTCGCGTCCTAAGAGTTTGACATTCCTCTTTGGACTGTGTCCCAGTTCGCTGCTAAGAAAAAGTTCCACGTTGTGCTGCGTCCTTTTGATGACGTCCGCACCTGTGGTTTTTGGAGAATTCATCCTTTTGGATGCTTTCGACAAAGACTGAGATAAAACTCGTCAGCTTAAAAAAAATGCAATTAGGATGGGAGACAGTGTCTTTTTACTATGTGGACACTTCATTGTTCTCCTCAATATTCGATGTCGACTCGATCAGTCTGACGTCAAGTAATAAATCTTATACCTTGTGTTTTGCGATATAATCTCCAATGTACTCTATAATTGATGTCAAAATAAATAAATAAATGTTGATGCGATATTGATGTCTCTTTTGTCATCATCTTCGATGCTCTTCTTGATGTTTATTTTTTATCAAAAATAAAAGATGCAGCTGAGACCGATGGATAAATATTGTTCTTGGGATACACAATTTTTCCTTTCTTTATCCGTGTATGTCCTCTTAGGGGCATAAATATCTTCCCGCGATACGTAAATTCCTGCGAGGTATGAAATCTTCTCGCAATGTGTAAATTTCAATGAGGCATGGATTCTTCTCGTGGTGCATAAATCGCGGGGAGGTATGAGCTCTTCTCGCGATGTCTAAATTTCAGCGAGGCATAAAATCATCTCGCGATGTATAAATTCTGACGAGGCATGAAATCTTCTCGTCGTGCATAATTGTTAACTCGCAATGCATAATTCTTCAGTGTATGAATTCTGCGATGCATGATTCTGCGATGCATAAATATTTATATCGTCTGTGTTGATAATAACGGCAAAACGACCTCCAAATAATATACCGATTTGATCGATAATAACAAATACTTATAAAATAGCTATCCCTTCGGGGGCACTGCATTGTCTTGATTGACAATAATTATCTTGTTTTGATAACGTAATGCAAATAGTGTCCTCTACAGAAATCGTGAAATCCTCATTGAGATTCCTGTTTGATTCACCTTTAAATCTGGCTAGACACTTTTGTAAATTTCATATTATTGGGAATGGCTTGAAGTAAACAAACACGTTCCCAAGCATCCTGACAAAAACGAGAGGAATAACATCCTGCTCTCAGTAAAAACACTTGTTTTTGAGATAGTCTTACCCCCTTTGGGAGGTCTCTGTAACGAGCTAGCTAGCTCAATAATTATCCAACTGTAATGAGGTGGATGGCTCGATAATATTCCAACTGTAGCGAGGTGGATGACTCGATAATATTCCAACTGTAACGAGGTGGATGCTCGATAAAATTCCAACTGTAACGAGGTGGATGCTCGATAATAGTCCAACTGTAACGAGGTGGATAACTCGATAATAGTCCAATTGTAACGAGGTGGATGCTCGATAATATTCCAATAGAAACGAGGTGGATGTCTCGATAATATTCAAACTGTAACGAGGTGGGTGGCTCGATAATATTCCAACTGTAACGAGGTGGGTGCTCGACAATATTCCAACTGTAACAAGGTGGATGGCTCGATAAAATTCCAACTGTAACGAGGTGGAAGCTCGATAATATTCCAACCGTAACGAGGTAAATTGCTCGATAATATTCCAACTATAACGAGGTGGATGGCTCGATAAAATTCCAACTGTAACGAGGTGGATGCTCGATAATATTCCAACTGTAACGAGGTGGTTGGCTAGATAATATTCTAACTGTAACGAGGTGGATGGCTCGATAAAATTCCAACTGTAACGAGGTGGATGCTCGATAATATTCCAACTATAACAAGGTGGAGTGCTCGATAATATCCCAACTGTAACGAGGTGGATTGCTAGATAATGCTCCAACTTTAACAAGGTGGATGGCTCGATTATATTCCATATGATTCAAAAATAGAAACCTGAAAATGGAAAAGCATATATACGAACCACTTATGGGGTGGATCGCCCAACAAACTATATGCTAATGTCTATGATTGGCCAATCAAAACACATAATCCACTTATGGGGTGGATACCTAACAAATAAGAATTATGACTCTGACATAATAAAAAAAACAAAGTACGCCGAAATTACTACGCGACAAACATACTCAAAACTAAATTGACGTTTATGCACGTCGCGACTATGATTCTGTTCTTTAAAAGAAAGAATTATCGAGGCGAATTACTTAATTCATTAACATGAAAAATAAAGACACTCTCGTCTTCTTTGGGAAACTCAGCAGAATTTGAGTTTGTTGCAGTCATTTCTAATCCTTTATTGAAAACTTGTAACGATTCGATAATTTTGACTGTCAAGAAGATATTGTGGTCACCATCATCTTCTGATGTGACGGACTCAACAAATTCCCTTGCAACACTTCTAAGTTAGTGTCACTTTGATCATCTTTAAAATTTGATGTCACTTTAATATACGAATTTTGACTTTAACAATACTATCACCTGCAAAGCTCAACACCAAACATTAGTATCGATGGTGATGTAAAGAGTAGAAGTAAAGTTGAGGAACTAGATTGAGTCATTTGGCTTATCCAGATTAGGCTATGATGAGTCCAAATGTAATCTTTGATCATGACTCATAACTAGTGATCCTCTCGCACTTTGCTTCTTGCAACTTTGAAAGAATCTATCAATGTTCGGCCTTAATATTCCTGCAAGATAAAAAGAAACTTGTTTATAAATCACCCGAGGCAATATAATGAAATAGAGATAAAATGAGATGGAAGATTTTCTAGGTTTTGTTGATGAGTCCACGATGGGTGCAACGACGCCTTTTGTCATTCTTGACAGCTTTATATAGCCATTTTTGTGACATCAATGTTCCTGCATCCAAAGAGAAATTCTTAGTTTGAAGGACTGATCTATGTTGGTCTTGTCTACATGCTCCTTCTTGTAGTTGGCTTACACGCTCGCCCGTCCTTTATATGACATATTTGATGGAATTTTTGAGGAACCTCCTCGAAAATTTGTCCCGGTCTACAATATATAAGAACTCTCATAACTTGCTCGGTTAACTCTGAGGTTGCTCATTCTTGAATATTTAGGCCCCTCTTCAAAATTTTGTCCCAGTTTACCTCAATAAGTAACAAATGACATTCGTGGAATTTTTGAGATCATCTCAAAAAATTTTGTCCCAGTTGCAAACTAGATTGTCGTAATCTTTTAGATCCACCCAAGGCTGATCTCCGTAGAATTTTGGTCTTCTGTTTTGACTTGTTAAAGAAGTCCAACTTCAAATGAATTTTTGAGATCCTCCCAAAAATTGTGTCCCAGTTTCTATTATGAAGGGAAATGGAAATCTTACTGGGTATATGACTGAGCCGTTGTGGCGCCTACGTATCCCATTGGAGCAGGAATCAGGTCAAACGTAATTCCCCCCTTAAGGGTTAACCAAAATATGAAGTTTTGATAATGAAACGACTGAGGCTGACATAGGCCGCCTACGTATCTAATTCTTGAGAAATCAGGTCGAACGTAGTTCGAACAAAGAAATGTGCGATACATTTTCAAAAGAAAGGTAACAAAACTTCATATGCAAAATTTTGGAATGTTGGGCATTCTTCTTCTCGACCTTTGATGATGAATATCTTCAAACGACTGAATTCATAAATGTCTTGTACTCACTCTTGAGTATCTTGTCACGACCCAACCCGATGGGCCGTGACTAGTGCCCATTTTGGACACTCACATACAAACCTATAAAGTATGACCAACTGAAACTAAGACAATATGGAATTTAATCAAATCAAGCCAACCCCAAAGCCATATATATATATATATATAAGTGGATCTGTCACATAAGGAGTCATAATCATTCAACCGTAACAACATACGCGAGCCGACAAGGCCGCCACTATCCAAAGCATAATAGCATACGCAGCCGACAAGGCTGCCACTACACAATACACAATGATGTTGCAGCCGATAAGGCTGCCCTTGTACAAGCAGATATCCCAAACAAACCATGTCCAGACCATTATCCAAAACATAAATATACAACCCACACGATGTCTACAGACCTCTAAGAGTATAGTAGTGAAACTTGACGGGACAGGGCCCCGCCATACCCATAGACAAGCAAAAGACTACATAAGAAGTTATGTACCAAAACGACTGGGCTCCGGAACAGTGGAGCTATCCCAAACAGCAGAGTAGATATCCTAGGCGGGAGGATCACCGAACTGAGCGTCTACACCTGCGGGCATGAAACGCAGCCCCCCGAGAAAAGGGGGTCAGTACGGACAATGTACTGAGTATGTAAAGCATAAGGTAAAGATGACAGAATACCAACATGATAAGTCGAAACAAGATATCTCTACACCTGTACTTTTTAAATGAAAATCATGCATATCTTTAACATATAAGATGCCTAGCTTCTCTAGTAAGGGACTCGGCAAAATAATCATCATTATATATACATCATACGTACCTGGCCCTCTAGTGAGGGACTCGGCGAAATAGTCATCACATCATCTCCGTCATCATCATCATCATAACCATCCTCATCACCAATCATATATATAATATACATACCCGGCCCTCTAGTGAGGGACTCGGTGACATATGCAAGAAACTCCGCACGAACATTACCGGCCGGGACTCGGTGAAATGATAAATGACTCTATGCACGAGCAGAATATTATGAGCAACCATATGCAATTAAAATCATTTCTTATAACTCAATATAACAACCAACTTGAACCAGCAAGGAGTATTACCAAAGATTAATGTTTTATCAAGATTATGAACCTTTAAATACGATATGGAAACGTAAAATCTCAATGACTCTAAGAAGCACTATCATAAATATCAGAAATCACCATAGTCTTAGATATAGACAATATATAAAGGAATAGTTGTGGAAGTAAGAATATACGTCACCTAGACGTTCTAGAAGTAGGTATCAAATCTGTCCGTTATTTGCTCATTTTTAAAGGTCATGCCAAACAAAGAAGGAAAGGATAGCGTTACATACCGAATAGTCGAGCCGCACGTCCCATATTTACTGCTCAAGGTATAAATCTATAACAAGCAACAATCGGGCCGCAATTAGATAAATGTTGCGCTTTACTACTTATTGTAAGCTAGCTAATAATCTAACGAAAATCCGGCAGCACTTCCCCTATTTTCTTTACTTCATCCCAATCCAACAACAACCCAAATTATCCACAGCAATACCAACAACACATATAATCCAACGAATCATATTAAACAGCCTCCCTCAAAACAGTTCCGTTTTGGCAGCCATAGTAACGAAACAACGACACATCGAGTGATAACTCATTTTATAATTCGCAACACATCTACCTTATCGTATTCATCCTTTGGAGTATATACCCATAAGCATATTAACATATACATAACACCAAAATAGAATTTCCAGCAGTTTCCTTTAATCAAAACAGCCCAAACACTAACATAACACCACTAGCAATCCGATCATGGTTTCTGTTCATACTTAGCACATTCAATAACTAAAACAAATTTCCTAAACTACTGTTCACGTCCCCTTCTTAACATTAAAGGCTAATTAACAAAGGTATTCTAAGGAATTAACACACCAAGCAAGGAGATTACTAACCAATTTCTTTGCAGCTGCTGGCCAAGAGTTTCATTGGCTGTTTTTCTCCATTTCCATGGCTGCCCAAGTTAAGTGGTGAAAGAGAAGATATGCTTGCAAAGCATTTCACTACACCATTTAACAATATGAAGTGGAGGCAGCCCCCCACCACACATGCTCCACTAATTGCTTCTCCAAAATCTGATTTCTTTTTAATACTTAATAATATGAAGTGGAGGCCGCCCCCCACCACACATGCTCCAGTAATTGCATCTCCAAAATCTGATTTCTTTTTAATACTTAATAATATGAAGTGGAGGCAGCCCCCCACCACACATGCTCCACTATTGCATCTCTAAAATCTGATTTCTTTTTAATACTTAATAATATGAAGTGGAGGCAGCCCCCCCACACATGATCCCTAATTGCATCTCCAAAATCTGATTTCTTTTTAATACTTAATAATATGAAGTGGAGGCAGCCCCCCACCACACATGCTCCACTAATTAATCCCACACTTAAAGTTCAGCCACTAATTAATATCACAATTAGAATTTACATCCTTGCCTAACATTTCTGTAAACACTTGGAACTTAAAATAAAATTTCATTTCCCGAACTTACATCTACTAGTTCATGACGCGCACTACGTATAAAATACGAGGCATAACATCCTTCCCCCCTTAGGAACATTCGTCCTCGAATGTTAAGTTAGCATATTACCGGGAAAAAAATTCCAACGAGGTCTCTCTAACAGTTATACCTATCAACCTGCATTTCGTAACTTACAGATGCCTTACATAGTCACAACTTACTACATAATCTCATTTATCAATCAATATAGTCAAGCTAGGAATTGAATTACCTGTAGGTACGGGGAACAAGTAAGGATACTTATTCTTCATTTCATCTTCCGCTTCCCAAGTCATCTCCTCCCTATTATATTTTTGCCACAACACTTTGACGGAAGCCACATCCTTAGTACGTAACCTTCTAACCTGTCGATCAAGTATAGCTACGGGTTTCTCCTCATATGACAACTCCTCTGTTACCTGAACATCATTTACAGGGAATACTCTAGAAGGATCACCAATACATTTACGTAGCATCGATACATGGAAGACTGGATTACCGCCCCCAAATCAGATGGTAGATCCAACTCATATGCAACCTTGCCTATCTTACGAACAATCTGATAAGGCCCAATGTATCTTGGACTGAGCTTCCCCTTCCTGCCGAATCTCATCACACACCTTCATGGGTGATACCTTCAGGAATACCCAGTCACCAATCTGAAACTCCAAATCTCTACGCCGATTATCTGCATATGACTTCTGTCGACTCTGGGCTGCTAATAATCTTTCTTGAATAAGCTTCACCTTGTCAACACTTGCTGAATCATATCCGGACCTATCAACTTAGTCTCGCCAACATCAAACCAACCAATAGGTGACCTGCACTTCTTCCCATATAAGGCCTCGTACGGTGCCATCTGGATACTAGAATGGTAGCTATTATTATAGGAAAACTCAATGAGCGGCAAGTGATCATCCCAGCTACCTTTGAAATCAATAATACAGGCCCGCAACATATCCTCTAATGTCTGAATAGTATGCTCAGCCTGCCCATCAGTCTGAGGGTGAAATGCTGTGCTAAGGTTCACTTGTGTCCCCAATCCCTTCTGAAACGATCTCCAAAAGTTGGCTGTAAATTGAGCTCCTCTGTCTGATATAATGGACGTGGGAATCCCATGAAGTCTCACTATTTCCCTGATATATAACCTTGCATAATCTTCAGCCGAATAAGTAGTCCTGACTGGAAGAAAATGGGCCGATTTCGTCAACCTATCAACAATAACCCATATAGAGTCATACTTCCGTTGGGTGCGAGGTAAGCCTGTAATGAAGTCCATATTAATCATCTCCCATTTCCAAGTCGGAATCTCTATCGCCTGTAATAATCCACCAGGCTTTTGATGTTCGATCTTGACTTGTTGACAATTCGAGCACTGAGCCACAAACTCCGCTATGTCCTTTTTCATGCCATCCCACCAGTATAAGCATCTGAGGTCATGATACATTTTTGTTGACCCTGGGTGAATAGAATAACGGGCAGAGTGTGCCTCTCCCATAACCTGCCGTCGTAGCCCCGCAATATCTGGTACACACAATCTGCCTTCATATCGTAACACTCCATCAGGTGTAATCTTAAATGGGGTCTTTTCCTTTTTAAGAGTTGCATCTCTATACTGTGCCAGAATGGGGTCCTCGTATTGGTGTCTCTTTACCTCATCTATGATTGAGGACTCAGCAACCTCTCTGATAGAAACTCCACCATCTTCTGAATTAGCCAGACGGACTCCAAGGCTTGATAGCCGCTGAATCTCCCGAACCATCTCCCTCCTTTCTGGTTGTACATCTGTCAAGCTACCCATGGACTTACGGCTAAGAGCATCTGCTACAACATTCGCTTTCCCTGGATGATATAAAATATCAATATCATAATCCTTTAGCAACTCTAACCACCGCCTCTGTCGTAAATTCAGCTCCTTCTGTTTAAAGATATATTGAAGACTCTTATGATCTGTATAGATGTCCACATGGACACCATATAAATAATGCCTCCATATCTTCAAGGCATGAACCACAACCGCTAACTCCAGATCGTGAGTAGGATAGTTCTTTTCATGCTTCCTAAGCTGTCGGGAGGCATAGGCTATAACTTTGCCATGCTGCATCAATACACATCCTAGCCCAACACCGGAAGCATCACAATAAATAACATAGCCGTCTGGTCCCTCCGGAAGAGTTATGACTGGAGCTGTAGTCAATTTGTCTTTCAATAGCTGGAAGCTTCGCTCACATGCATCAGTCCACTGGAACTTGGCTGCCTTTTGAGTTGGCCTTGTCAAAGGCGCTGAAATTGAGGCAAACTTTTCTACAAACCTCCTGTAATATCCTGCTAACCCCAGAAAGATGCGTACCTCAGTAGGTGTCGTAGGTCTGGGCCAAGTCTTTACCGCCTCAATCTTTTGCGTGTCTAACCGAATACCATCAGCTCCAATAATATGCCCCAAGAATGCCACTGAAGTCAACCAGAACTCGCACTTAGAAAACTTAGCATACAACTTCTGGTGTTGAAGCACCCTAAGTACCGTCCTTAAATGGTCTGCATGCTCCTCTTCAGAACGTGAATAGACTAAAATATCGTCTATAAATACAACAACAAACATATCAAGGAATGGTTTAAACACTCTATTCATTAAATCCATAAACACCGCTGGAGCATTAGTCAGCCCAAAAGACAGCACTCTAAACTCATAATGCCCGTATCGGGTCCGTAATGCCGTCATTGGAATATCTGCCTCCCTTACCCGCACCTGATGATAACCTGACCGCAAGTCTATTTTTGAAAAACACTTAGCACCATGCAACTGGTCAAATAGATCGTCAATCCTTGGGAGGGGATACCTGTTCTTTACTGTTACTTTGTTCAGCTGCCTATAATCTATACACATCCGCAGCGACCCATCCTTCTTCCTCACAAACACAACCGGTGCTCCCCAAGGTGACGTACTAGGCCTGATGAAGCCCTTTTCTAACAAATCTTTCAATTGCTCTTTCAATTCTTTCAACTCAGCAGGTGCCATTCTATAAGGAGGTATAGATATAGGCTGGGTATGTGGCAGTACATCTATAGTAAACTCTATCTCCCGTTCTGGAGGAAGGCCTGGAAGTTCCTCTGGAAATACATCAGGAAATTAATTAACTACTGGGACTGATTGAAGAGTCGGTGCCTCTGCCTTTATGTCATGCACCCGAACCAGATGATAAATATAACCTTTTCTAACCATCTTCCTAGCCTTAAGGTATGAAATGAACTTACCTTTCGGCGATACTGTACTACCCTTCCACTCTATAATCGGTTCCCCTTGAAATTGAAATTGTACTATCTTCCCTATACAATCAACATTAGCATAACAAGCAGCCAACCAATCCATGCCCAAGATAATATCAAACTCAATCATATTTAGCTCTATTAGATCTGCTACGGTACGACGACTATATATAACCACTGAGCAATTCTTATATACTCGCGTAGCTATGACAGAATCTCCTACAGGCGTAGCTACCTCAAATGGTTCTATCAACTCAGACTCTATTCCAATCCTACTAGCAACGAAGGGAGATATAAATGATAAGGTGGAACCTGAGTCTATCAATGCATAGACACTTCGGGAGAATAGTGATAATATACCTGTGATCACATTAGGTGACGCCTCCTGATCCTGCCTACTAGCCAAAGCATATAAACGGTTCGAGGGACCGCTAGAACTGGAAGCTCCACCACGTCCTCTACCACGGCCTGTTGGCGTCTGAATACCCTGCCCCATAGGACGCATAGCCACAGAAGGAGATGAACCAGGAACGGACCCAGAAGGCTGTGCGATACCACCTGCACTACCTCTAAGGTGACACTCCCTCATAGTATGACCCTGACGGCCGCACATGAAAAACATGCACCCGTAGCCCAACGACATTCCCCAGGATGGGACCTACCACAAGCGAGAACACCGAGGCAAAGGTGGCCTCGACTGGCTCAAAACCCTGCCCATCTGTGACCCTGACGTCCTAGAGCTCTGACCAGCTTCCGAATATCCCGTACGATCGAACCCCCTACCCATGGAACGTGGGGGTGCACTCTGTGCTGGCTGGGAAGAAAATCTAACATGCTGGTGAGACTGCCCGCCCCGAAACTCGTCAAGATAACCTGCTGATCTAGCCCTCTTATGCTGGCCTCTATTATAATCTCTATCTGGCTGACGTCCCCGATGCCGATCCTCTACCCCTTGTGCATATGCCTGTACCCGAGCAATGTCCATACCTGGCTGAAGAGTCACAGCCATACAACCGTCAATCAAATAACGATCCAATCCCATCACATAACGATGTACCCTGTCTGGCATATCAGCCACAATAGTAGGCGCATGCCTAGCCAATGAATCAAATTCAAGACTATACTCTCGAATGCTCCTGCCATTCTGCCTCAAACGCAAGAATCTGTCCACTCTAGCTCGCTTCATCTCTGGAGGCAGGAAGTGGCCCTGGAAAGCCTCCACAAATTCATCCCATACCGCTGGAGGTGCACCCTCACCCCTAGATAACTCCCAAGACTCATACCAATTAATAGCTACATCCCGCAAACGATACGTAGCCAACTCAACAGACTCGATATCCGAAGCCTTAATTATTCTCAATGTACGCTGTATCTGACGAATAAACTCTTGCGGATCATCCTGGGGCCTTGACCCAAAGAACTCTGGAGGATTACAACTTAAGAAGTCACGAGCCCTTAAGCTATCAGATCTGTCCGCATGATCAACTCCTAGTCCATGCCTGCGAGCTTGACCTGCCACTAATCTAGTCAGCAACTGAACTGCATCTCTCATGGCCCTATCCTCCACCCCTGGCTGAGGAGTTGGAGGTTCAGGTTCTGGGGCCTCGCGGGCTGGTGGTGGTGTCCCCCGAACTGGAGCTGCTGCTGCTCTAAGCTCCTCTAGCGGTGGCGGTGTAGTAGAGCTCTCCGACTGGAGCACAATACCAGGCATAGACTGGGCACGGGCCCTAGTAACTCTCCGGGTCTGACTAGTACTTTCTGCTACCGATTTGCCCTTCTGGGCGGCTGTTGCTTTCTTTGGAGGCATAACTGAAAACATAGGGATTCGTTAGAGAGGGATTATCCTGGTATTATAGCTCTATCGCACGATCTAGAATAAGAAGAAAGGATGACATCCTAAATGTCCTGTAGCTTCCTGTTTATAGATGTGGTGCACAACACACCGATAAACAAGACTCTTCTAGACACGGTCTGTAGACACTTCCGAGGAAGAACCGCTCTGATACCACTTTGTCACGACCCAACCCGATGGGCCGTGACTAGTGCCCATTTTGGACACTCACATACAAACCTATAAAGTATGACCAACTAAAACTAAGACAATATGGAATTTAATCAAATCAAGCCAACCCCAAAGCCATATATATATATATAAGTGGATCTGTCACATAAGGAGTCATAATCATTCAACCGTAACAACATACGCGAGCTGACAAGGCCGCCACTATCCAAAGCATAATAGCATACGCAGCCGACAAGGCTGCCACTACACAATACACAATGATGTATGCAGCCGATAAGGCTGCCCTTGTACAAGCAGATATCCCAAACAAACCATGTCCAGACCATTATCCAAAACATAAATATACAACCCACACGATGTCTACAGACCTCTAAGAGTATAGTAGTGAAACTTGACGGGACAGGGCCCCGCCATACCCATAGACAAGCAAAAGACTACATAAGAAGTTATGTACCAAAACAACTGGGCTCCGGAACAGTGGAGCTATCCCAAACAGCAGAGTAGATATCCTAGGCGGGAGGATCACCGAACTGAGCGTCTACACCTGCGGGCATGAAACGCAGCCCCCCGAGAAAAGGGGGTCAGTACGGACAATGTACTGAGTATGTAAATCATAAGGTAAAGATGACAGAATACCAACATGATAAGTCGAAACAAGATATCTCTACACCTGTACTTTTTAAATGAAAATCATGCATATCTTTAACATATAAGATGCCCAGCTTCCCTAGTAAGGGACTCGGCAAAATAATCATCATTATATATACATCATACGTACCCGGCCCTCTAGTGAGGGACTCGGTGAAATAGTCATCACATCATCTCCGTCATCATCATCATCATAACCATCCTCATCACCAATCATATATATAATATACATACCCGGCCTCTAGTGAGGGACTCGGTGACATATGCAAAGAACTCCGCACGAACATTACCCGGCCCGGGACTCGGTGAAATGATAAATGACTCTATGCACGAGCAGAATATTATGAGCAACCATATGCAATAAAATCATTTTCTTATAACTCAATATAACAACCAACTTGAACCAGCAAGGAGTATAACCAAAGATTAATGTTTTATCAAGATTATGAACCTTTAAATACGATATGGAAACGTAAAATCTCAATGACTCTAAGAAGCACTATCATAAATATCAGAAATCACCATAGTCTTAGATATAGACAATATATAAAGGAATAGTTGTGGAAGTAGAATATACGTCACCTAGACGTTCTAGAAGTAGGTATCAAATCTGTCCGTTATTTGCTCATTTTTAAAGGTCATGCCAAACAAAGAAGGACAGGATAGCGTTACATACCGAATAGTCGAGCCGCACGTCCAATATTTACTGCTCAAGGTATAATCTATAACAAGCAACAATCGGGCCGCAATTAGATAAATGTCGCGCTTTACTACTTATTGTAAGCTAGCTAATAATGTAACGAAAATCGGCAGCACTTCCCTTTTTTTCTTTACTTCATCCCAATCCAACAACAACCCACATTATCCACAGCAATACCAACAACACATATAATCCAACGAATCATATTAAACAGCCTCCCTCAAAACAGTTCCGTTTTGGCAGCCATAGTAACGAAACAACGACACATCGAGTGATAACTCATTTTATAATTCGCAACACATCTACCTTATCGTATTCATCCTTTGGAGTATATACCCATAAGAATATTAACATATACATAACACCAAAATAGAATTTCCAGCAGTTTCCTTTAATCAAAACAGCCCAAACACTAAAATAACACCACTAGCAATCCGATCATGGTTTCTGTTCATACTTAGCACATTCAATAACTAAAACAAATTTCCTAAACTACTGTTCACGTCCCCTTCTTAACATAAAGGCTAATTAACAAAGGTATTCTAAGGAATTAACACACCAAGCAAGGAGATTACTAACCAATTACTTTGCAGCTGCTGTGGCCAAGAGTTTCATGGCTGGTTTCTCCATTCCATGGCTGCCCAAGTTAAGTGGTGAAAGAGAGATATGCTTGCAAAGTATTTCACTACACCATTTAGCACAATATGAAGTGGAGGCAGCCCCCCACCACACATGCTCCACTAATTGCTTCTCCAAAATCTGATTTCTTTTAATACTTAATATATGAAGTGGAGGCAGCCCCCCCCACACATGCTCCACTAATTGCATCTCCAAAATCTGATTTCTTTTTAATACTTAATAATATGAAGTGGAGGCAGCCCCCCACCACACATGCTCCACTAATTGCATCTCCAAAATCTGATTTCTTTTTAATACTTAATAATATGAAGTGGAGGCAGCCCCCCACCACCATGCTCCACTAATTGCATCTCCAAAATCTGTTTCTTTTTAATACTTAATAATATGAAGTGGAGGCAGCCCCCCCCACCACACATGCTCAACCATTAATCCCACACTTAAAGTTCAGCCACTATTAATATCACAATTAGAATTTACATCCTTGCCTAACATTTCTGTAAACACTTGGAACTTAAAATAAATTTCATTTCCCGAACTTACATCTACTAGTTCATGACGCGCACTACGTATAAAATACGAGGCATAACATAATATGTCATCCATTCATGTGGTTTCCTCAATATTGATCAAGTTGTTGTTGATCATGTTTTGTATCTTGTGTTTCAGAGTCGAACGATTCTCTATGTCGTGTCCAACGGCTCCTGAATGATAAGTACATCTATGGTCAGCTCTCTAAAATTTCCCAAAGAATTGGCTGGTCTTCCTTCTATAGGATATAGCATACCCATTGCTTTCAACCTTTCATAAAGTTGAGTTTGAGATTCCCTTAATGGTGTAAATACCTTAGGAGCCTTCCTAAATTTTGGGCGAGGAAATTTTTCCTGATCGATATTATGGTTTTGATATTTCCTTTGAGAAGCTGACCTCATATGAGTGATCATACTTACCTCCTCCACTTTTCCTTTTGATTTAACCATATCTGTAATTCTGGTAGATTTTCCATTAGATCCCAATGTGGTAAATTTGGTGAGCTTTCCAGTCTTGAAACCATCTTCCAAAGCTTCTCCCACTTTGACAATCTCGACAAACTTTTCTCCCATCATACACAACATTCTTTCATAGTACTCAGGTTCTTGAGTACGAATGATCATTTCAGTGATCTCACGTTCGGACGTTGGAGGTTGAACTCTTGCACCCTCTTTTCTCAACCGAAAAGCGTTCTCTCGATAATTTTCTGTAGACTTGTGTTTGATCTTCTCCAAGTAGTAGCGATCTGGAGCATCTTCTACGTTATGTCCAAATCTTTCCGTGAAATCCTTTGGGAGAGCATTCCAACTTTTCCATTGTTTCAGGTCCTGTGATGTAAGCCACTCCAGAGCTTCTCCACTTAGACTTCGCCCGAAGAGATGCATCAACAATTCTTCATTTTTTCCAACTCCCACGAGCTGATCACAATAAACTTTCAGATGTGCTAACGGACTTCCTGTTCCGTTAAAAGTGACAAACTTTGGCACTTTGAACCCTTCTCGAAGGTCGAGATTCGTATGGATGCATAACTCCATATATCTTAATCCATCGACTTCAGAAACATAGTGCAACTCCTTCATGACTTTCCTGATCTCTTCTTTCATATTCACCTTGACTACCTCTTCTTTTGACCTCCACTCTCTCTCCTGTTCCTTATAATGATCAAGCTCGAAACAGTCGGCATAAGGTTCATTTGAAGTTGGGATTTGGAGAGTAGTCTTTTGAGGTATGGGTGGAACAATGGAAGGATTCTGGGTATTTTGAGTGGCTTGATAATTTTGGGGGAAAGTTTGAGGATCGGCATTTTGGTTTTGAAGATGGGGGAAGGTTTGAGCATTGTTCGTACTTTGGTTTTGAGGGAGATGGAGGATTTTAAGGTTAGTATTTTGAGGATGTTGTTGTGCTTGTCATGACGTGGTGGCGTGACGGGGATTGGGAGTAGTTAAGTCAAAGGTTAGAGGATTTTGAGTGGGGTTAGAGAGAAGGTTCTGAACTTGTTCTGTGCTTGAGAGAGGAAAGTGGAGTGGTGGTCTTCCATCTCTTGGAGGGTTGAATAATGAAATTGGATTAGACAAATTTTGCATTCTTTGCATTTTGACCCTCATTTCGGCAATCTGTTGCATCAACTGCATAATCAATTCATTTTTATCAGCGGCGGCGGGTTGAGCAACGGCAACATCATTCATATCAATCTCATCATTCTTATCGCCCATTGTCGTCTTTTCTTTTTGCAAATTTGATCGGGTGAGGAATCTTTAGGGGTCTCAGACCTTGTGAAATACGGATGATCAACCAAATTATCAACACAAATCAGATTTAAATACCTGACAAATGAAAAAAAACTCAAAAGACCAATGTGTTAGTGCCTAGAGGTGGTAAATAAAACAAGATATCACATATAGGTGTAAACACATAAGAGTTGCTTTATCCGGAGATAAACTTGCTCAACAACATAGGGAAATGACTAAATAGATAGGAATTTGTCTACTTGACTTTGGGATTTAGTAAAAAATGTTGACTCGAGTCGAGACAAAGTTGACGGTATCTTTCATTACCGTACTTTGATTTTTGATTGAGACGTAACTCTAATTTCCTTGTAAGAGTCGTAAAGGATAAAATTTCTCAAAATTCATTTGATTTGAAAGAAAAACTGAAGCTCAACATTATTTATTTATTTATTTATTTTATTTATTTTTATTTTATTTATTTATTTATTTATTTAAAGAAACTAAAGACTCGCAGAGTATTTGGACGCACTTTTGACAGTGACTTGATATTTGTGATTATGGGTTGTAAAAGTATTTGAATAGTGAGCTAGAATATCTCCAGATAAAGCAACACATTCATATAAGCAGTTATAACACATAAACAAATATTGCGCGTTCTAACCAGATATATGACCCTTTTCTGCCAAGGGTGGGCCTAGCGATTTGAGGGATGTATACGTCATTTGAAAACCGTATACATCCTTCAAATTTAAACACATAAGTATGAACGTCCATTTAGGCCGTGGGCCGTTATGGACTCAAGGCGGTCTTCTAATGGGCCCAACACGCCATGCGTATTGGGTCATCTTAGGCAAATGCGCTATTTTGGGATTTGGTTTAGCTATATCCTAGGTTTACTAGAATTGTTTTAAAATTGACGGTTACCCGAGTCGGACAAACATCGGGGTGGAGCTATCGAACAACGCCGGATGACCGCATTCTGTCTATTCGTTCGATACTCCCAAATGACTTTTTGGGGTATTTTTGAGAGAAGTCGCGGTAAGCCGCATAACATCCGTTTCCTAATGAAACTATTTGCCGTATGGCGGAAGTTAAGCCATGAAAATAAATGTAATTTTCAAAAACTAATGTATTTAAACAAGTAAACAATTATCACAAATAGTCAAACAAGTTAACCTTAAGGTTAGAATCCTCCAAATACTCCCCAGCAGAGTCGCCATTTCTGTTTTATTGGAAAATATAATTTTTTCGAAAAGGGTTTATTTTATTTTCGACTTTTAGGAGTCGCCACTTAATTTTGAGAAAATTAAGAAAACTTATTTTCTAAACAACTTAAAACAGGAAAATTGTTTGAAAGTTATTTTAAGGGTTCGGGATTCCTATTAGCGTCTTAGGAAGGTTTCGAAAAAGCACCTAAGACGCTCCGCTAACTACGGTTTTCCGGCAATTAACTATTTCACTATTTTTATTTCAACTTTTTCAAATCTTTTGTTATTGAACTTATTAGAAGTTTACTTAGGCGATTTTTCAAGTTTTGAAATATCTATTGTTTATCTTGCAATTTGCGAATCCGTTTCGAAGTCAAATTTCGCAAAGTTTAAACGAACTTAATAAGACATTATTGCTTTGAACTTCCTTTTAAAGTTAACTTTTTTAAATTTTTTAATTCAAAGCAAACTCGTGAGTTTGAAACTTTATTGTTTTAAGATTCATTTTTGATTTTTTAATTTAATAAAATAAAAGGCGTCGATGGGGTTTGGAGTCTCTAACCCTAGACTAACGATATTCAAGCAAACATATAAAAGCAAGTAACGGGGAGGGGAGAGAGATTCTGGTCCAAGTTTCGGATGTTGTTCGCCTTGACCGAAATTGGACCCACCTGCTTTTGGGTTTTTGACTCACTCACCTGTCCTAATCTAAACATACGCAATAAAATAACAAAAATAAACAACGAGGGCTTATGCCCGTTACAAATAGCATACAAAAAATAAATCAAAATAAGAGTCTTCTAGCCCATCTTCTACCATATCCTCGACACTTGACTTTCTACGTTTTTCTTTCCTTCTTTTTGCTCTTTTTCCGGTCGGTTGACTCATTTGGAGACGAGTCATAATGACTCTCTCGAAACCCAAGGGATAAAGAATCCATGAGGATTCACTTGAGTTCACATGTGACAAGGCATAAATAAAAAAAACACGAGTAAGTCTCGACTAGTATCACTAAAATGCTACAACAAATGAACTCGAAAAGCTAACAAAATTCTCTGCAGATGCCATTCAAATTCATATATATATACATACATTATGTCATACCACTAACCTATGACGAAGAACACACAAAACTCCACATGTACATCACAGAGAAGTTGAAACCCAAAATGGATACGCTTTAACATATCCCTTTAATAAACATGAAAAAGAAAACATGCGTACCCATGGGAAACGTAAAAAAATCACCTTAGACTGCAGCTATTCTCATACATTGCTTAGGATATTCATGGATGATGCAATACTTTGAAATGAACCCAACAATAGGCGAAAAAAAATAAAAAAAAATTGTAATGCAACTTGGCAGTGAAGGGATAAATTAAAAATACTTCACTTAATCAACTTTGTAAACTCGAAACCACTATTCTTGGCAGTGACTGAGCGAGAAACAAAAGGTGACAGAACATCAAACCTAACTCTATAGCATAATCCTTATACACAAAAAAATCTATAAAATAAAGAAACCATGATAAGGAATTGAACATGAGCAACTCAACTGGAGTCTTGGCCAATATCTAACTTAACTATATAACAGAGAAAAAACCATGTTCAATAAGAAGAAGAAGGCAGAATCATCTTCAGTAAAGCCAGCGGACCTCCAAACTCTAACCAAAAAACGTATTCATTCACATAAACTAGACAAGAACGCATAAGTTGTACAAACGAATAAAACAAACAAGCCAACTCCAGCAGAAATATACAGTGAGATACAGTGAGGTCAATCCAACAATGACAAACCATCCAGCAACGCACAACAAAATTTTCAAACCTTAATCCCTCACATTGGAACCGAGAAGAGAACAAAATTTCATAAAAAAGGAGATGTTTACCTGGTGATGTGCAGCTGCTGGGAGAAGACAAGCAAGTGCGAACTATTCCTCCACACGAACACGAACGGAGCTCAGCTTCAGACGGAATATTACTCTGAAGTTGGATTCGGGGGGGGGGGGGGGGGGCGACTCGACAGCAACCCGAACAATGAAATAAAATAGGAGGGGAATGGAAAAACAGGCTAAGCTCACTATCGTTTGACTCGATCGAGACACTGCAAACTCAAAGAAATTTTCCGAAAACTCTCATAACCCAACGATTCTGCTGTATGTTAACAGAAATAAACGAGAGAACTTTCAAACAAAAGGATCTCTTTCTGAAATATACTCTCCCAAGCTTTTAACCAAAACCTCCAACTCTCAAAAATTTCTCAAACCCCCAAAATCTCTCAAAAGTTTCAACCCCTTTTCTGGAGGAGAAAAGGGGTTTACATAGAAGGAGAATGTTAGGGTTTCGTAGGGAAGGAGGGCAAAACGAATTTGAAATTTGAATCTTTTCCTCTTTGGGTCAAACCCTTTTTTCTGCAAATTCGACCCCATTCAGAAAGAGGAAGGGGATAATGGACGTTACAACGTGCTGGTAAGGGAGAGAGGCGTGTACGTGTGAGGGAAATGCGGTTTCGTTTGGCACTTTTCTGGATTTTTCATCGCGTCTGTGCTCTGTTTTCTTCTAGGGTCTGTTCTGGGAATTAATTTCGCGTCTGGGGGAGGGAAAAAGAGGAGGGGAGAGAGTGTGGGAGGGGTCGCGTGGGATTTTCATCGCGTCTGGGGGGGGTTCCTTTTTTTTTGTTTGTGTTTTCTTTGTTGCAGGGGATCGTGGAGGAAGAAGGAGAAGTGATGGGGGAAACGGGTCGGGTCAGGTTTGGGTTTGATCGGGTAGTGAGTGGGACAGGTTGGGTTTATAATTAAGGGGTTGGGCCGGGTCGAATGGGAAGGGTTGCTGAATTAAAAATTTAAAGAGGGAGAAGTGGGCCTGGGAATTAAGCAAAATGGGTTGGAAGTGGGCTGCTGGAAATGTTGGGCCTGGATTAGAATTAAGGGAGGGAATGAGATTAATTAAATAAATGACCCATTGGATTAAAATAATAAATTTGGCCGAATCCTTAAACAAAACGATCTTGTATTAATTAACCAATGAGCTTCTTTATTTTAGTAATATAAAATAGCGATTCCGAATATAATCATAATTTTAAACTAAGAAGAAACTTACTAAAATTAAAATATTTTGAGATGGTCTTTTGAATATACATAAAATATACCGATTATACAGGTAACTACGTAAACATTATATTATTATATTTTCGCAAATTTGTAACACTAATTGATTTAAATAATTTGGAAAACTCATGAATCTTGATAATAAAATTATACCGACGTGGCTCAAAAATTGGGTGTCAACATCATGGAATTTAGGCTTGCATTTCATCATTTATTATCATTATAATCCAAGGCATATTCGTAGATGAACTAACCAACATATAGTATCAACAACGTTCCATGGTCATCATATATATATATTATATATTATCATAACATAAACATATAAGAACCTCCAACTAAGACTCCCCTCAAGTCTAACTAGTGCAATGCTTAGGTAGAGTCTCATACCCCAACCTAAACTAAGCTAGACCCCTTAGGTTATCCAAGTTAGGGTTCAAATCCTCCAATTCATTTTACCTTTTGGGAACATATTTCCCTAACATACATAGACCACATAAGCTAGTGTGGAATCCAGTGATAAGACCCTACACCGAAAAAGGGCGGACTACATGCCAAGGTACTACCAATAAATGAAACATAACAACTACGTGGATCAACTAGCTAGTATTTCTACGCAGGCAACATAGTTCAAGTACTAGGAGATTTACTTTGGACCCTCTTTATGAGACATGCATTATAGTCTTCAATCTCAAGATTAATATAGTGTTCCAACCTTCCCTATGTGGGAAGGGACGATCCTCTATCTAGTTCACTCGGTGGTAAGCTAGATTCCTTTTTTGAAATGTCTTTAAGACTTTAATTATCAATCATAACTTAATTTAAGCCATAGGTTCTACCCCATGTATAAGCATCATCGTCACTATCTCGATAAGGATCATATGAGTATAATTCCTTTCATTACAATTCATATATATGAGGTTAACACTTTAACAATTCAAAACATATTACGGAACATTGATAGTTTTCACCAGCCTTATAGAATATACACCTGAAAAAACCTCACAACATTGTCAAGACATTTTAATTCAACGTCATTCTACCATATAATGCTAGTACAAGGCATACTCCAAATGTAATATGCTGACTTAACAACAATTAATCACAATTAGAAGTAAAGATAGAAATTCTAAGACTTACCAAGTCTTCCTCATAGTCTATCATCAGGGTCTTACCATCAACCCATCACTCAAAACAACTTTTGGAGTACTATCATCACACAATGATAACCAATAAGATAACAAGGCCAATTGCATCTCTATAACACAATTCATCTTTAGATCACAAGTTGAGACAAGGTACATATGCTATTTTCACATTATAATTCATAATCCTAAATAAAATCTTAAGAAATAGCATGATTGGGATATAATTTATCTTAATTTAATCATAATAGCACCATAGGATAGTAATCTAATCAACAACCAGCTCAACTGTATGATCACAATACAATATAGGTCAAGATCACTACCTATGGTTAGGGATAGAGAATCATACTCTTAATTTAGACCAAACCATAAAAAATTACCTTAAACAAGTTGAATTATATGTTAATATACTCAATATAACCCTATAAATTCATTAATAACTCAATCCATAACTTCAATTTCGTAACTTAATGAAACCTATAAGAGAACTCAACTTTTTATAATCTATATTGAAGTAACCCTTTGAGGAAAGGATCTCAAAGGTGAATAGGACACATACCTTAATGTTTATACACAATTTTATAAATAATTCACCCTTTTTTCATCCACCAAACCCTAGTTCTTGTTAGCTTTAAATGGTGAGTTCACGTAGGGAGAGAAATAAGAGAGAATGAAGAGAGTTTATTTTGAGAGTTTTCTTTAGGTTAATGATGGTTTAGGGTATTTATAGTGGGACTAAATCAACATAATTAGTCTTCTTTTAATCCCTAATTACCCCTAAACCTCTTTAATAATTAAATGAATTTAATTTTAAAAATGTAGAAATTTGCTGACTCCGTCGATGAAACCTCGATCGATGGATCATTGGTCCATTAACAATCCGTGTTGCACATCCGTAAGTTCGTTAAAAGGCTGGTGCAGGTGAGAATTTTCTCCAATTTTCCATTGGTGAGACAACGGTGGTAACGAAGCCCCGTTGATCTACACACGGACCCTAGCCTGCACCTCCACACTCCATTGATGATTCCACAAACTCTGCATGTGAATTGACCTCCTCCAATAGATTAAGTGTGGGATGACAGTGGCATTGACGCCCCATCGATCAACACATGTGTCGTCATCTATCCGATCGATGCACACTTCCAGGCAGTGTTGCGTCAAACTGCAGAGTTCCTCTTTAAGGGAACTTGGTTGATCCTTGGGAGTCGTACCCAGACGTTTCAGTCATGGAACAACTCAAACACGCATTAGTTTCCTTTCCACAAATTTTCATACATTTCTGACTCATAAAAGTTTGTCAAAAAGGCTAAGGCACACTAACATCCCTTTGCACAAACTTCCTAAACATTTTGGACATTTTGATTCTGAAATCTCCTAAATGACCTAAATTCTATAAAAATAGATTTAGAAACAGTGTTTTAGACTTTATGTCACCTATGTTATGCTTTACAATGAGTCTTGGATTTTCATGGTGTTACAATCCATACATCAAACATGTTTGTCTTAAAAATATATATGACAAAATCCCTATGATACGTATAATTAAATTTAGTATTTACTATTGTTGCTTTCCATGACATGATTGACTTAAGATATAGTTCCTTTTTTATATTTTGACGACTCAAAAATGACTTAGGTGAATCTAGAGCCTAATATATTTGTCATGAGGGTGTAAGGTAATAAATTTCTTTATATATGGTAATAAGGCAGTCTCTAAAGATTAAGGTACATTGGAAGTCAACCGTCAAGGGATGTCAAAGATGTTCGATGACTAGTCACCTATATTCCTCATGTGTTGTTATGTGTCTATATATTTGATTCATGAGCTTATGAGGTACATGTATTAATTAATATAGAGATTATAGGAAGTGTGTCAAGTTTCATGAACTTTGGAGGTCAAACGTCAAAGAACATCCATGACGTTTAAAAGGTTTGCCTTGAAACGACCTTGTGTGTGTTTGCATGTTTCGTCAAGTTTTACGTGTTCGTTTTAGATGAAATTTATATGGGAGGTCCTAAACGCGTACAAAAACATATTATGTTAGAAACTTCCGGGCAAACATCTCCAAAGACCATCCAAGTGTCCTTGAGGAAGGACCCATGTTGAAGGCAAAATATGCCCAAGGCAGTCCCACCTACGAGTGGAATACGACAACATGTGGCCTAGTAGATGTCCCTTATGTGGAGGTAATCGATGAGTACTTATATAAGGCAGATAAGATACTATTTCCAAGTCTCTGATCCAATCGACGGAGGACAGGATGGCCCATCAAGGTACTAACGCCCTGCGATGGCCAGTCATTAATGATGATTGCATTATGTACAGTTGACTATTAAGTTTAAGTCCAAATAAGAGTTTTGTAGGTTACTTCAGGGTATTTTAATTGGGTTTATAAGTCCTAAAACCTAGAAAAATTCATTGTTCCAAATCAAAACCTTAAAATCTCTATGAAATTCTCTAGAACTCCATTGAAGCAAAAAACTCAAGAAAGAGCTTGTATTGGAGAATTTAGTGGTAATTCTTCTTCAATTTCGTGTATTAAAATCATTGAGGTATGGTTTTTGATCCTTGCAATTCTTTTAATCAAGGAGCCCAAAATTCAAAGAGATTCCTAATGTTTTCAAATATGAACTTGTCCAATTTTATGATCTATCCATGGGTTCTTGCATTAAAGGTTATTAATCATTATATATTATTGAATTGTTACTTATATAATTTTAACTCTATTAACCTATGAAACACTGTAATGATGAACCCTAATTTTTTACTACTTTATGGGTTAAGTGATATTTGTCTTAATGCTTATGAATTTTAGTGTAGTTTTCTATGTGCTATTGATTCTTGTAAGAATTGTATTCAGTTTATGTATAGGTTGTCTTAGATTGATAAGTGTACGTTGAATTGACCTATATAAAATTAGTATTATAGTTTTTGTATTGAATTTATGTTCATGGCCATGGGTAAGGGCTTTTAGGTATTGAATTGGACGATTTAGCTATGAAATGAAGTGGTGAGAATGGATTAGTGTTACAATGCCCTAATTCTCTTTATTTTAATTAGTTTAGATCTTGTATTATGTTATAATTGTTATGGTCGACTTATGGTGGAAGTGCTATGTGAATGATGTGTCCTTGTTAGTGTTACTTTACGTATCAAGATGATCATGACCTTGTCGGAGTTACTTGATATATTGGGATGATGTATTTAGTTGATTATGTCACTTATGGTCATATTTATCTACTTCTAATTAAGGTAGAAGTATGTGTTCTTCTATTGATATTAGGTGATCTTGTTAGACTATGACTATGTCCTTATGTGTGTAGTCTAAGAATTGATGCATGATGTTCCTACTTGACTATATGAGTCTATGATGGTTCTATTGATGATGATTTTATGGTAGTTTATGTGATGACTTGAAGATGATAATGTTTATTCATATGTGCTCCTAGAATGATATGCAATATGTGCTAAAGTGAAGTATTGGTGTGTCTTGTGTGGTAGACTTGTGTCCCTTACTTGATTAATGTATGAATCTAAAAATGAGATGTCTTGACTTAAAATGCTAAAGCCTCTTAGCCATGCATGTATGAATAATATGAGACCTTTAATGATTCTAAGAAGGTCCTTTATGTGAAACCTTTAACCTATTGGTAAGGTTATGAACCTTGAAGTCAAAAGACGTAATGGTATCCTTCTTGTAATGAATGATGGACTTCAGATTGGTTTGATGGAATGGCATCATATCATCCTTAATAAAGTAATTATATCTATCTTCGTCTACATTATAAGGCATCCCTAGAGGACCTCTTTTGTAGGGTGAATATGATTGGGTGATGAACTTGATATGGAACCTCTTTATATCATCCTTTAATGTCAATTAATCTATGAGAACAAAGGCTAGAAGTGAGTGAGTATGGTAAGAGAAGTATCTCTAGTTAAAGTATAAGGATTGAATGCAAAGTAAGACCTTCAAATTCCTTAACCATGTGCCTACATGGGATGTGTCATTGTTCTGCCATTGGAAAGTAGAACACCCTCCATCCGATTAGGTTACAACTCTGAATTCCATGCTTTGCTACCATGGTCTATGTCAGATATTGCCTATTCTCATCATATGGGATACCTACTAGTATGGGAGATGTTCTATGATTTTTAGGTGGTGGTATGGGACGCTATCTAGACATTGCACAATAGGCTTTGAAAGGTGTTAGTGAGAGTCCCTAGGTCTTCTACAAGACCATTATTTGAATTTTCTTATGTGATGAATATCTCTTAAATAAAATAATTAATGTATTAACTTAAGTTAAGAAATCATATTAAATGAATAAGTACTTATCTAGAGTATCTAACGGTTGTCTAGTTAAAGTGTGAAGAGGGCATAATAATGGTCACTTTGTATATAACCTAGATAAGTCTTAAGAATGACTCTAGCTAGGAAAGTAGGTTAATTGTGTAGACATTATTCCAAACATAGGTAGTTTTAAGGATTACTTAGGTAATCTTGAAGAGGTTAAACGTGGACATTATCTTCTTTATTTAATTGAGTAGGTCTTATGATAACCTTTGGAAAGAGAATTTCATATTCTATGAATGTTATTGTGTTAAGTGAGAATGATCTTATCCAAGGTAATCTAAAAGATCTCTTAAGTGTGTGTGAAAGAGATTTTATGGGAGGTCGCTTCAGAACTCACTCAAATGAACCTTAGAATCAACTTTGGTAGGATGATCTCATGTGCATATGTTTGGTGTATTGTAAGTATGTTAATATCATTATATGTGGTCCTAAAGATCATTTAGGTGTGCTTAGAGAGGGTATATGGGATGTCTCACTTTGTTCTACTTAAGGGAGTCTTAGGATAGCTTTTAGTGGGGGAATTACATGTTAGAAAGTGTTCTATGTGAAGTTGTTAGACTGTGAAGGAGTTCACTGTAACAGTGAACTTGGTTACTGTAAGGTTATGCTTAAAAATGTGATTAATTGCTTAAGTGACTTCTGATGTGATTCAAAGGTGTTAAATGTTGTTCTTATGCTTATATTATTATATTTAAATCAAAGGATTTATATTTCCAATAAATGTCCATTTTCATGATTTTTTATGCATTATGTCATACATAGTACATGTGTTTGTACTAATTCCATGCTTTTATTTATCAGGTGATGCATAGGTAAAGGTGTTTTGGGAGCTAAGCTTGGATTATAGGATCATTCAACAAAGTTGAAGGATATCCTCATTTGACTCGAGGGCATAGATGTCTTTTATGTCTCGTAATAATTTATTGTAATGGACTTAGTAGTACTATATATTTATTGTATGGGTCGTGTGTCAAATTACTCTACTTTTGATATGTATATATATGCAATGAACGAACGAAAAAGGGCTTGTACAAGACCTATGAGAGGTCAATTACGTCGGTTACACTCTCAGAGTGCCATATATTTTAAAGTGTACTCTCGGGATGTGACAAATATGAAGTAGGTCTACTAGATAATCCTAAACTAAAATTAATAAGAATAGGGGGACTTCAATATATGCTTAGTGTGTGAGGTAGAATGAAATGCTTCACATGCATTGCACAAGTGTGCTTTGAGGTTGCCTAGGGGTATAGTGCTCACATATTTTGATTAAATTTAATGTCTTAGTTATCATAGTGGATTATGATCATGAATTAACAACGAGATGTGCTTAGCTTTTGTAGTAGTTGGGATGCTACCTTTGCCTTCCACTAGTATACTTGGGGGTGGCTTGTGAGGTACTTAATATTAGTAATAAAGACAATGAGTTAAGTATGAGCTCTTACATGATTTATGATTCTTTATTATTCTTATATATTCATGTTATGCTTATGCCCTTTGTATCTTAATGATTATGTCTATTATTGACTAACCTTTTGATATATCTTATCATTTTTGTATGATAATTTCCATACATCAAACATTTTGTAATTACACATATTTTGCCTACACTCTGATAAAATGTAGGGTCTTGTGGAGATTAAGTTGCGTGCATGGGTAGAGTCTCCAACGCTTTCAAGAAGTGAAGATTGGTGAATATTCATAGTGTCCGAGGATACAACCACAATGATGTTTTTTATGTTATTTCGAATGTTTAGAATTTTATGGTCTGTGAACCAAGACTATCGTATTACTTCCTATGTGTTTTAAGTGTTATTCGAGGACAAATATTTTAAAGTGGGGAATAATTTAAGGACCCTCAAACAGAAATAGGATTAACTAGAGATTCACATGAGTTTCTTTATTTCTAACTTGATAAAATAATGAGGAATATCTTCTAATGTCTAGTTTGAGTAGTTTTTACATCAAACATCAACGGACGACCAAGATGTTCGGAAACTAGTATTTTATGTGCTACTGTGTTCTCGTATGTTGTTCATGTTTTGTTGTGTTGTTATGATTATAATGTAATTAAAGGTTACATTAGTTTGTATATGATTATGTTTAGGGGTTTAACGTCCAGGTACGACTCCCCAAGGACAACTCTAAGGGTCCTTGAAGAGGACCTATGGCTTAAACCCCAAAACTATTAAATGTGGTGGGATATTATCCACCCTTGGATAAATAAATGTGGGGATGGTTATTTACTGTAATTAAGGGTATTTTATGTTACTTTAAACACGAAAACATAGAATTATACTTCATTTAACAAAACTCAAAATCCTTTCCCAATAAGTTCTCTCAAAATTCCATAGAAGCCTAAGATCAAATTTGAGCTAGGGTTTAACGCTTCCATTGCTTTCTTCTCTCTTTTTTTCGTGGTCTTCTCAATAATAAGGTATGGTGACTCTTTACGTATAGTTATATTTCACTCTAGATCCAATCTTCAAATGCTTTTCAGGTTATCTAAAGGTTATAAAAAACCCCTACTCTTCGTTAAATCCATGGTTCTTATATTAAATGGTTTAAAATGAATTGTTATGATTCTATTATGGTTCAATTGATGATTTCATGTGAAAATCTCCATGAACCCAAAATCCCTCTAATTCCCTAATTTTGGCTTGTAAAGTCAGTTTGATAATTGTTATTGTCGATGGATGTAATGGTTTTATATTGCTTTATAGCACATATTTTTATTGTTTTCTATATTTATTTTTGATGATTTGTGGATATATGGATGAGTTGGTGACTTTGGCCTTTGGGGCATGATGCTGGCTAGGTTCTCTTGTTATGTTGAAAGTGTTGGATGTTGGGTAATGATGAATGGTTGCATTGAAGAATGGTATGTCACATCTGGGGAGCACCCCTTAGAAGTAATCGGCGTCGCCGCACTCAAAGAGGACGAAGATTACCCTCTCAACATTTGTTATTACATCCAAATGTTAAAATGTACGGAAAATTAAAACTTTTCATCTACATCTAATTCATGATGTTTACCTAAACCTCTCTCTTACACATAATATATTCATAGCGAGTTTACTTAGACACCTCATATAAGAAGATTACTTAGTCTTAATAGGAATTTCTCATATCAAACAATCTAAACCGAATAGAACAATATGGGCATAGCCCTTACACCAAAGTATAAATGCTACTCAGGGTTTACAACAATATCTTGAACCAACAAGAGTGAAATGATTATATTTACTGTATAACAATGTAACATAGGTAGAGTGAGAGAAATGCATCATCCTCTGAACTTGAGGACAAATCCACACTTGGAGAAATGATCCAAGACATACTTCAAAAGTGATCATGAAACGTTCGATGAGCGGAACATAAAATGTTGGGGAAAGGGATAATTGGGGGTAATCACATCAGTAGTACTAGGTATGGAAGCATATGCACACACAACATATAAATAATGCTAAAAAGGCATATTTTATAAAACCATGCCAAGTTACTTTGAAAAGACTTATGCACAATCTAAGAACATATATAGGTCAATTATCATATACTTCCTATGATACAAGATTATTTAAAACAAGGCCAACCTACTCAAGTCAATATAACATTCAAGAATAGCCCCTAGACGTAAACAACATTATTGTCCTCTTTGAGGACTAAGACTAGCCCCTTAGCTTACATCATTACATTCATAGATCAAATTTAGCGGAAAATTTATAACTTTTCATTGCATCTAATTGGAGGTTTACATAGACCTCTACATACACATAGTATATATGTATAGAGTATACATAGAACCTTCGTATGAAAGATTACTTAGTTCTCTACTTTTATTGAACACATACACACACACACGCACACACACACACACACACACATATATACAAGATGACAGAGTCATAATAGTCGTCTTGGCCATAGCCCATACATCAAACTAAGAATGCCTCACATGAGGTATACAATGTTTCATACTAAATTGAAATGAAAGAAGCATAATACTCTTAAACTCAAAAAAACATCATTAGCTAGATGGTGGCATTGCCCTCGAAAAGTGAGGAACTACCTTACTTGGATGAATAAGACATCCAAGACTTCTTAAAGTCGTCTTCAAAGTACAATTACCGGAACCTAAAATGTTGGGAAAAGGAATAAATGTAGTTAGTACACCACTTGTCATTAGTATGAGACCATATGCAAAAATACTTTGAAATCATGCTAAGAAAAGGGACATTTCATTAAGATATGCAATTTAATTGGAAAATAGTTATGCATATTCAACAACAAAGATCCATATCTATAGAAAATATTCATGAATTCATAGACATGTATTTCACCATACCAACAACATCAAACTAGTCAAGTTAACATGCATATCATGTACTTAAATATATAGTCAAAGTAACTCTGCCATTAACTCATAACCTCAAAAAGCATGAAAAAGATTTCATTAAAGCGTAACCAAAGTATGAAAATTACCCATCACCTCTATCAAGTAAACAAGTGCAATGACAAAAAAAAAACCCCAATAACCTTACTCAATCAAGTAACCCAACAAGAATCATGACAAACTTTCTACTTCACATAGCATAACATTTAAGAGTAGATAACATAATTGTATTACAATATACACCAACACATATTCATAAGTGACACCAATAAAAATATAGCATCAACAATGTACAAGTTCATCATATACTTATTATCTATCATTATAAGCATATTCACACATAGTACCAACCTCCTAAAGTTTCCATCAAGGAAAACTAGTGCAATACATAGGTAGAGTACCATACCCTTTCCTAATCTAAGTTAACCACTGAAGTGACCTTAGTTAATTTTACATTCATTACTTCTGTTTTAGTTTAGGGAACACTCGCCTTAACCGACATAGACCACAAGAGCTACGTGTGGAATCCGGTGATGTAAAACCTTACACCGAAGAAAGGTGGTCTACTATCGTAAGTAAAACCAAACATAAACATAGCTTTCTAGGTTGATCCACTTGCTAGTCTTCCTATGGGGGCAACATTGTCCAATAATAAAGAGATAGGTTTAATCCCTATACCCACCACATGGAAATTGGGGCCTACTTTCATGGGAATCTATTGGATGAGTATCCCTCATTGGGGAGTTAACACCACATGTTGAACTATAGGGTGAATCTTCCTCCATTGAAAGTAAATACCTACCAAAGTCAAGTTCCTCGGTGCTAAGACAAATTCCATTATGAAATGTCTTCAATGTATTTATTAATCATCATAGTTTATTGTAGGTCATAGGATATAAACCTTGTATAAACATCATCATCATCATAACTCATTTAGAATTGCATGAGTATTGTCCTTTCATTACAATACTTTAAATGAGGTTAGCACATTAACATTCTCATATCATGATAAGGCACATTGGTATTTCAATTCACCATCCTTATAACGTGAACAACCTAAGGTAACACCTCACAAATCATAGTCAAGACATTTCAATTCAACATCATACAATCCTATCAATCTTAATACAAGGCATCCTCCAGTAGAACATCTTACCATAATTCGAAGTAAAGGATAGGGATCATAAAGCCTACCAAGTCTCTTTCATATTTCATCATAAAGGGCTTACTAAAAACCCTCAACTCAACCCAATTTGGTTATAAATCATCATATATGAATAACCAACATACTAACACGGCTAAAAGAATCACTACATCACAATTTAATATTAGTTCATAGCTTAAGACAAGATACTTACGTCAATTCAGAACATACTTCATAACCCAGATGAACTTCTCAATAAATAGAATTTTAGGAATATAAGTCACTCTAATTCATTCATTATTCGTGTTTCAACATCATGTAGTAGTAATTCAACCAATAACCAATTCAATTGAACCAATAAAATCTAGTTCATATCAAGATCAAAACCAGGGGTCAATGGTTAAGGGTCATCTTCTACAAACTAGACATATATATCAAGATATATCATTATTGAGTTATATTACATGTTAATATATTAAAAATATCCTAAATCAAACATAAAAAAATCAATTCATAACATCAATTTTGAGATTGGATGAAACCCACTTGATTGGAAATCAATTTGATGGAAAGAGGTCTCAAAGGTGAATTACATACAATACCTTTTTAATTGATGAAGATTGATCGAGAAACCTTGGTAGTTGCATCCATAAAACCCTCCTTTAGCTTGGTCTTAAATGGATTCTTCAGTAAAGAGAGAACGAAGAGAGAAGGAAGAGAGTTTTGTTTTGTGAGTTATGATTAGTCTAATGGGGTTGGCGTTCTTATTTGGGGGTGTAATTAACTTAATTAAACTTCCCTTAAACCCCAACTAATGAATTAACCCCTTAATTAATTAATTGTAACCAATTAAAAAGGTGAAGAAAGTCAGGCCGTCACAGGTGAGACAACGACCAACGATCCATTTGTGAGTCGACGAGCCCTGCCTCCTTATGTGCTGAACTTCGTCGATGAGTTCAGAGACTGGTCAAAATGGACCATTACAAAAAATTTGTATATGTTGGTTGAAGGATGGCATTTATGCCCCGTTGATACACACACACCTCGTTGACTAACTTCATAAATGCACATTGCCCACGCAGTCTTTGACCCTAAAAATGAAATGGTCCTACTCAAGGGCTCTTGGTTAGTCCTTTGTGAGTCTTACACAGACGATTCAACCATGGATAGATTTAAAAACATTTTATACAACCTTCCACCAAATTTCATGAATTTTCGACTTCTAAAAGCTAGTCAGATAGGCTAAGGCTCGTTAGTACCTCCTTGAACTAGTTTCCGGACGACATGAACGTTTTTGGTCGTTTTGGTTACTACACTTCTTAAATGACTTATATTAATTAGAATGGATCTTAAAACACCGTCTTCACATTAAGAACATATTTTAGGCTCTAGAACACGTCTAGGATTTTTGAAGTGTATATTATGCCCCCCTTAGGAACATTTGTCCCCGAATGACACAAAAAATCTTTTGAAGAAAGGAACAGACTCAAAACTGGAAAATCAACCAACAAAAGTACATAACAATATCAATTATATCATTCTCACATGGCAACTGAAAACTTCAATTGCCACACATAAGTCTCAAAATCACATTATGAGGAAATTTTCTCCTCACAACAACTTCATGAACTCAACATATCATTTATGAGTCAATTGTGGCATATCTTAACTTATCAACATGCTACATATCATTTCATAAAAACTCACCATATCAAAATGCACAACATGACTCAAAACAAGAAAAACTGCCATTTTTTCAAGTCAAAATGAATATTAATTGTAATTTCACTGTAACTATATAAAATGCATTTTTTTGCATAACTTCACCAAAAATCAACAAACTTCATTTTTTAGTAATTTGTTTTTTTTATCAGTTTGAACTACTAACCTTCATCATTAAATAGATGAGGGTAACGTGACTTCATGTTGGCCTCGGCCTCCCACGTTGCACCCTCAACTAGGTGATTCTTCCATAACACCTTTACTGAAGCCACTTCTTTATTTCTCAATTCCTATACTTGCCTATTAAGGATTTGAACCTGAACTTCCTCAAAAGAGAGGTTATACTTCACACCAAGACCCTCAATAGAAAGAATAGACTCGGGATCACAAATACACTTCTTAAGAATAGAAACATGGATAACCAGATTAATCGAGGCCAATTAACTAGGCAACTTTAACTCATAGGAAACCTTACCAACCCTTTGAAAGATTTCATAGAGATCCATATAATGAGGACTTAACTTCCCTTTCTTTCCAAATCTAACTACCCTTTTCATAGGAGAAATTTTCAAATACACCTTATCTTCTTCTTAAAATTCTAAGTCCCTTCTCCTATGATGCGCATAAGACTTTTGTCTATAATAGGTATTTTGCAAGCAATTCTGTATAATATGGACTTTCTCCAAAGTCTTATAAATCAAATCGGGAACAAATGCCGAAGACTCACCCACTTCAAACAATTAAATAGGAGACCTACACCTCCCACCATACAAGGCTTCATAAGGATCCATGGATATGGATGATTGGAAACTATTATTATAAGCAAACTCCACAAAAGGGAAATGCTTATCCCAATTTCCCTTAAAATTAATAATACAAGCTCTAAGCATATCCTCAAGGGTTTGAATAGTACGTTGTGCTTGACAATCATTTTAGGGATGAAAAATGGTACATAGTTTCACCTTAGTACCCAAACTTCTTGGAATGACCTCAAAAACCTATATGTAAATTGTGCACCTGGATCCAATATGATGGATAATAGAACACAATGGCAGCACACAATCTCATATATGAAGATCCTTGCATAAGTTCCGCCGAATAAGTAGACTTGACGGGAATAAAATCAGTGTACTTGGTTAACCTATCCACAACCACCCACAAAGAGTCATATTGCTTATGAGTTTGAGGTAAACATACTACAAAATCCATATTGATGTCTTCCCAATTCCATATAGGAATTTGGATTTCTTGTAGTAACCCACCAAACTTTTGATGTTCGACTTTCACTTATTGGTAATTTGGACACTTAGCAACAGACTCCGGTATGTCCTTTTTAAAACCTTCCACCAAAATACTTCCCTATGGTAATGGCATATTTTTTTCGAACCCAGATGAATGGAGTAACCGGACACATGGGCTTCCACAAGGATCAGATTTCTCAACCCATATAATTTGTGAAGGCATAACCTCCCTTGGTATATGAAGACACCATCCCCCCAAGGAGAATGACTCATTGATTTTACTAAGGACCGATCATTTTAACTCCATCAACACTTTATTAAGGTGTTGTTTGAACTTGACCTTGATTACCAAGGATGACTCGGAGTTATGATATACCATGAAACCACAATTTGGAGAATCTTTCAACCTCACACCCAATCTAGAGAACCTATGAACATCTCTCACTAGGTCTTTCATGGAATCATCTATGTGAGACACAATACCCATGGATAAACTGTTGAGAGCATCCGCAACTACATTGGCCTTGCCTGGGTAATAGAGAACACTCAAGGCGTAATTTTTAACAATTTTACCACCTTCTTTGTCTGATATTCAACTCCTTTTGAGTAAACACATATTGGAAACTCTTGTGGTTGGTATAGACATCAACATGGACACCATACAAGTAATGCCTCTATATTTTCAACAAAAATACCAAGACCGCTAACTCAAGGTCATGAGCTAATAGTTCTCTCATGCACCTTAAGTTGTCTAGAAGCACGGACAATCACCTTCCCATGTTGCATAAGTACACACCCTAGATACACTCGGGATACATTATAATACTCAATAAAAACCTTTGTACGCTCAATTAAACTCAACATCAGAGTGTAAATAAGTCTATCTTTCATGATTTGGAAGCTCTTTTCACATGCCTCTGAACACTCAAATTTCTTACTCTTTTGGGTCAAAGTAGTCAAGGGAGATGCAATGGAATCAAAACCATTCATAACCCTGCGATAATAACCCGCTAGACCCAAGAAACTCCTAATGTTGGTTGGAGTCAATCGTCTAGGACAATTCTTAACCGCTTCAGTTTTCCTTGGATTAACCCCAAAACCCTCCCTAGAGATTATATGGCAATGAAACACCACCAACCTCAACCAAAACTCACATTTACTATTCTTAGGTAATATTGATTCTCCTAAAGAACTTGCAACACCACCCTTAAATGATTCATGTGATCACCCCATTTTTCGAATATAACAAGATGTCGTCAATGAAGAAAATGACAAATGAATATAGGTAACATCAAAACATGCTATTCATGAGATCCATAAACGCTTCCTGGGAATTCATGAGAACAAAGGACATTACTAAGAACTCACAGTGACCATATCTAGTCCAAAATGTGTCTTTGGCATATCCTCTCCTCTTACCCTAAGTTGATAATACCCCAACCTTAAGTCAATCTTAGAAAACTAGCTTGCCCCTTGGAGTTGATCAAACATGTCATCAATCGAAGGGAGAGGATACTTGTTCTTATTAGTCACTTTATTTAGTTGGAAATAATAAATTCACATTGTACGGGACCCATCCTTCTTCTTCACAAATAAAACTAGAGCGTCCTATGGAAAAATATTAGGTTGAATGAAACCCTTATCAAGTAAATCTTTTAGTTGAGCCTTCAACTCTTTCAATTCGGCTAGATACATTCGATAAGGAGGAATGAAAATGGTATATAGTAACATGTCGATACCAAAAAAGATTTCCCACTCAAGAGGAATATCGAGAAGATCATTAGGAAATATCTGTAAAAATTCCCTCACTACGCGGACCGACTCAATGGGAGGAATTTCAGAGTCTAAATCTTGGACTATTACTATATGGTATAATTACCCTTTAGATAGCATTTTACTAGCTTTGAAACAATAGATAATACGATCTCTAGGTATAGAATATTGCCCCTTCCACTCAAAAACAAGCACATTTGGAAATTTAAACTGAACCACCCTTGTTCTACAATCTATAGAGGCAAAGAAAGCATGAATCCGATCCATACCCAACATAATATCAAAATCAAACATATAAAATTCTACTAGTTCAACATAAAGAACTCTATTGGCAACGTTATAGGACAATTCATGTAACGCCCTAAAATGAACTAAGGTAAACTAGATCCTCGTAAGCATTTCTTGAGTTAATTTTAAGTTAAAAAGAGTTACATTAGTGCTTTAGGCAGTGTGTGAAGTTTGCAGGTAAAATGTTCAATAACGTCGATGATGTCAGAAGGTTTGCCTTAGATAGCGCTTGTGTGTCTTGATGTTTTTCAGAAAGGTTTACGTGTTCGTTTTGCTCAAAATTGATGTGGGATGTTCCTAAGACCTAGATGAATATGTTTAGGGGTTTAACATTCGGTTAAGACTCCATCTAGGACCCACGATGGGCCCTAGAATAGGACCCCATTCTTGGCAACAAGCTGCCAAAGCAATGACCAAACGACGACCCAAGGGACGGTCCGTTGGTCAACCAACTGTCTTCAACCATGGGCATCGATTTGACCTCCAAGTTCAGTTTCAGACTCCAAATGGAGATATGAAACCAAGGATACCCCACCAACGGTCCTTCCATTGAGAAACAGTCCGTTGGTTGGTCAATCGATGGAGACTTCCCCAAAACATGTCCCTTTCCTGTGAATTCTTGGAGTATTTAATAAAATTTCCCAAAGTCTTTTAGGACCATAGGATTATATTTTTAGAGTTTTTAAGTTATATTATATTAGTTTTAAGTCCTAGACCTAGACAATACCCCTCACATTAATACTCAAACTCCCTTTCTGAAGAAAATTCTCTCAAAGCCACCATTGGAGCTAGAAGTCAAGAAGAGCTAGGAGGGCTGGTTTTGTCGTGTTTATTAACCAAATATTAGTGGGTTTTCTTGAATTTTAGGTATTGTATCAATCCTTGAGCCTCTTCCATTGAAGGAGTCATTTCCAAAAGATTCAGAAAGGGTTTCCCAATTCTATTTTATTCTATCTTTGATTTTAAGCATGGGTATTTTTGTAAAGGTTTTTTAATGATCCAAATGTTTTTATTATAGTATGTATTTATGATATTAATGTCAAAAACCTAATGAAATCATGTTTATGCATATTTCAAAATTTTAGCTTAAGAAATCGGTTAAATGGATATGTTTGTAGGTTATGAACTTTGGTTTTATTGTGTTGTTGTTATGATTTAGGTACTGCCGTAAGGGTCTTGTTACGATGAAATATTGAGAAATTTTTTATAGGTCGTAATGGTATGGTTAAATGGTGTGTTACTTGTATTGTATAATTCTTATTATAAATTTCTATTGAGTGGTATGGTCCACCTTCTTGGTAGCGGTGTTTATTTGATTAAGTTGATATTATTTAGTATGTATTGCAAGTGTGGATTTTAAGGTCTAATATGTTAAATGAATTTATATTAAAGATGGGTCTTGTATTGTGTTTTCTTAAGCTTGAATTACATGTTTGGCTTAGACTATGCCATATAAAGGATATGATTATGTGAAGCATGTAAGTTGTGTGAATTGATTAATGCAGATCTAAAGCATGTATAGGAGTTAATTTGAATGAGATGATGTTTATGTTGAAAATGTGCTTACATGTACATTGACATATTTAAATTATTGTATGAAGCTAAGTTCAGTAAAAAGGGGTGTTTTAGGGTGTACACTCTTTGTGAGTTGAGATGAAGTGTTTAGTAGAAACCTCAGTACCTCCCAAGATCTTTCTAAGTTAAGTCGGAGAATGAATACCCTTCATGAGTTGAGATGTGTTATTCATTATTTATCCTTAACCTATAGTTTATAATGTTAAGAATCCGTTGGGAGTTATACCTAGAACCAAGTGTTTATGAATAAGGGGTGGTTGCATTTCATGAGTTAAGATGTTTTATTCCAATGTACCTTTTTAGATGAGTAATCCTCGTTATTAAAGAATGAGTTACTTAGTAGCAATCTCCTTATCTCTTAACTATGTGCACGCATGGTGTAACTATTGGGAAAGTCATGTAAAAGTTAAAAAAGTGTGACCTTACTCTAGGAAAGTGAGGATCCCTCATTCGATAGGTCTTAAAATAAGGATTACATGTCTAGATATCATGTTGTATGTCATTTAAGCTAACACCCACAAAATAATTGAATGAACTAAGTCTTGTAAAAGAACTTGCTACTTAGGGTAGGTGGTGGTATGGGACGCTATCTATCCGTTGCACTAAGTAGAACCTTCCAAAAGGGAAGAATTGGTGCAAAACCTTATAAAAGAGGGTACTACTTAGGGTAGGTGGTGGTTTGGGACACTATCTATCCATTGCACTAAGTAGGAATTTTGAAAGAGAAGTCCTTGGTGGTTTATTGAGTGTTCTTCTAATGTCTTGTGTTTTTATTGTTGACTTGTTCTCCCTAGTGGAGTAAACTCTTGGTGGGTAACCTTAAGGATCCCGTTTGGTGTGTATTGAAGGAAATTTTTAGACGTTCCCTTCACGTCATACCTTAGACAGTCTTAGGATAACCTCGGTTAGGAGACTTCTACGGATATGAGCTCACTTCCTCATTTACAATACTTTGGAAGTTCTCTATCTTTGGAGTCTCATTAGTTCACTGTAATATTTTGGATGGTTCACTGTAATTTTGGTTATTTTCATGTAAAGTGTTCAATACAAGGGAATCCATTAGGTGTACCAAGTGGGAGTGGTAGCATGGCATACTACTCTCACATTGCACTTAGTGGGACCTACAAGGACTATTGTAGAAGAGTATTCACATGAAGTTGTATGAATGATTATTTGGCACATGTTTAAACAAGAGTATCAAGAGTGTGGAGTTTATTTCCATACTAGGTAAGCCTATGGTTTGTTGTCTTAAGGATCGCTTTGGTGTTCCTTTAAGGGGGTGTATGGGCGTTTCCTTCTTGTCTTTCATTAGGAAGTCTTATGATAGCTTTGTTAGGGAAACTTCAAAGGGAAAAAGGTTTCACATGATTTGGACTATGCATTTCACTGTAATGTATTCACTGTAATAGTTTTAATTCTACTTTAATATGTTCCTTTCTTCTAAAATTTTGAAAGTTCTGCTTTATGTTTTAGACGTTGATACTATACTATTTAAACTCTTAAATCTTGAATATTTTACTAAGTGGCATGAAATGTTATTTTACTAAAATGTCCCTTTTTGCATGTTTTTGCATATGCCATACTAAGTACATTGTTTTATACTAACCCTATACATTTCTATACTATCTAAGTATAGGTTGGAAGTAAGGTTGAAGGCTAGAAGGCAAAGCTTGGGAAAATTTCTCTCAAGAAAAAGTATGTCCTCATTTATTCGAGGGCATAGTCATTTTCATAGTTTCGTATTTAAAAACTTATTATGTATTTCTTTTTAAATTAAAGGGCCGTGTCAATAAGATATTATGTCATGTCTTTAAATTGGCTTGTGACAATGAGATTATCTAAATATTAATGAAAGACGTGTTTTTGTTAGATGCTTTGAAAAGTTTTAATTCCGCACTACTTTTCATATTTTATGTAATGAACGATAGTTATAGGGCTTGTACAAGACCCCAAAGGGTCAAGTACGCCTTACCAGAAACCGAGGGTTATTCATAACTTCTAGGGTATACTTTCGGGTTGTGAGAATTTGCAACAACCGAATCACCCACCGGGGTACACACCACAAAAGGTTCATTTAGATTGTCGGGTAAGATTTCAATCTTCTTAGTTATCAAGGGAGTAACAAAACATAAAGTAGAGACTGTATCATGTGAGGCATATACATCAATAGAAAAGACTTTCAACATATCGTCACCACGTCGAAAGAAATATCTTCCGCAACCCTAGGACGGATAATATAGAAGCGATTCTTTTTTGGAGTCTAATTAAATTCACTCGCTTTAAATTTACCATAACCCTTGGCTTGACCATTCACATTAGGGAATTCCTGAATCTTGGGGCCACTCTTGCCACAACAAAAGCAAATTCCCATTCCAATTAGGCTTTCACCAAGATGACCCTTTCCATACTTTGCACAAGTAGGCTTCTTGGTTCGTGAACTTCTACCCAAACCCTCTTTAGGTTTAGGGTTAGACACCCTATTATCATGAGACTTAGGGAATTTGAAAGGAACATGATTAGACACCCTCTTTTTGAACCTAATGCTTACCTTGAAGGAATTTGATTAGACACCCTCTTTTTGAACCTAAGCTTGTCTTGAATCTCAAGTCTAATTATAGAACAACCTCAATCAAAAGATCTTTCCCTCTTGGCATCTCTAGTCTTCCTTTTAGCTCTTGCCTCTTCCACTTGTTGTGCATGAACCATGAGATGGTCTTTTTGTCCTGTAACATAGCCGAATGACACTCTTCTTGCAAGTAATCTGACACTCTCATCACAAAGAGGTTAATAACATCCCTAGGGTCAGAAATAAAAGAAGGACCATATTTTGGCAATTTAGTGAATTTCAAAGAGTATTCAAGAACACTCATACATCTTTGGCGAAGGTTGATGAACTGCACCACCTTGGCTTCCCTCTTCTCCCTAGGAAAGAAACTATCAAGAAATTCCTTCTTGAACACTTTCCAAGTAATCGGTCCACCCCTTAATGGCCTATTGTCTGCCCATTGGACAAACAAATTTTAGGCCACATCTTTGAGTTGATAAGTGGCTAACTCGACCTTCTCACTAGTAGAAAACCCATTGCATAGAGAATCTTGTATATATCATCAATAAACTCATAGGGGTGTTCTTCAACCTTGGACCCATAGGAAGTAGGAGTATTCATCCTAGCAATGTCTCTTAGACTAGAGTCCACAGTAGCAACTTGTTTATTTGCCCTTATTACAATCTCTCGATTAGCTTGATCCGTCATGGCTTGATCTTGAGTAGAGGCAGCTTGTGCTTGGGTAGTAATGTCTTGACACATTTAGAAGACAGGACCTTCTATTCTCATCCGTAAAAGGAGGAGGATTCGCTAGAGCTTGTTTATCATTCACATCTTCCTCAATAGGGGGATTTTGATCACCACGGGGAGGAACACCTGCATTGGCAATCTTTTCTTCAAATATTCATGTCGCATTCCTCCGATTATTCATTTACTGGAATCACAATTATAGTATTAGAAGCAAAGGCAGATAGAGCTAACAAATCCAAAGGCAGAATACTGGACTTCTAAGAATGTGAGAGTCTCCTAAGAATCACTTAGGTTCCTATCCGTAAGTGTATCAGGCTTCACAATTATGAATACGAACTTACACAGGTGTGGTTGAATGAGACATTCAATCAAAGATAATTCAACATCAATCTCTGATACCATGTTTTTCACAAACGGTAATAGCCCCTAAACTTAACTGGCGTCGTAATCCTCTTTGAGGACTAAGACTAGCCTCTTATCTTACATCATTACATTCATAGGTCAAATTAAGGGAAAATTTAAAATTTTTTATTACATTTAATTGGAGGTTTATATAGAACTCTACATACACATAGTATATATATAAATTGTGTATATATAGACCCTTCGTATAGGAAATTTACTTGGTCTTCTACTTTTATTGCACAAACACATATACATAAAATATAACATAGTCATAATATTGGTTTCATCTCATAACCATCAACTAAGAGTGTAAGAACTCGGGCAAAGCCCATACGTCAAAGTAAGAATTCATCTTATGGGCTATACATAGTGCCATCGCCTTGGAAAGTGAGGAACTAGCCTACTTGGATGAATAAGAGATCCAAGCCTTCTTCAAGTCGTCTCAAATCACTTCAATAACTAGAACCTTAAATGTTGGGTAAAAGGAAGTAATGGGTTAGTATACCACTTGTAAAAAGTATGAGACCATATGCACACATACTTTTGAATCATGATAGGAAAAGGGACATTTCATAAAGATATGCAATTTACTATGAAAACACTCATGCATATTCAACAAGACCAGACGAAAACTATAGGACAAATTCATGAAGTAATAGGCATGTACATCACAGGACCAAAAACATCATACTAGTCAAGTCAATATGCATACAATTTAATTAGAAATATAATAAAAGTAACTCTACCATAAAATCATAACCTCACAAAGCATGAAGAGATTGTTATAACATAACCAAGGTAAGATAATTAGCCACCACCCCTATCAAGTCAACAAGTGAAATGACCAAGCAAAGCCCAATAACCTTACTCAATCAATAACCTTACTCAATTAATTAACCCAACAAAAATCATGACTAACTCTCTAATTCACATAGCATATCATTTAAGAGTACATAACATCATTCTTTAAGAATATAGACCAACACATATTCATCACGGATACCAATAAACATAAAGCATCAATAATGTTCGGTTCATAATAATGGGGGTCTTTATATGGGGGTAATTAACTTAATTAGACTTCCGTTTACCCTGAATAAATGATTTAACCCCTTCATTATTTAATTGTAATCAATGAAAAACTTTCAGAAAAGCCAGGCCCTGACAGATGAGACCTCGACCAACTATCATTTTGAGAGTCAACTAGCCCTGACTCCTTTCGTGCCGCACTTCGTCGATGAGTTCATAGACTGGTTAAAATGGACCATTATAAAAAATGTCTAATATTTTTTTATACGATGTCATCGATTCCACGTCGATATACACATGCCTCATGGACTTTCTTTGTAGATGCATACTACCCAGGCCGTCTTTGACCCCAAAAAAGAAAGGTTCTTCTCAAGGGACCTTGATTGGTCATTGAGGAGTCGTACATCAGCGTTTTTTCCATGGATCAACTTAAAAACATATTAGACACATTTCCACTAAATTTTATGAATTTATGACTCTCAAAAGCTAGTCAAATAGGCTAAGGCACTCTAGTACCTCTTTGAACTAGTTTACGGACGTCATCCAAGTTCTTAGATGTTTTGGATTTAATGAGTTCTTCAATAACTTATATTCAATAAAATGTATCTTAAAAAATTGTCTAAACCATAATAAAATTATGTTAGGCTCTACAACACAACTTGGGTTTTAGTAATGTTAAAGTTAAGACAAGTCAACATGTATATAACATTATAAAATTCATATTAAATGTAACTCTAACCTCATGTAATAACAACAAATCATTTTAATGCATCCATAATATTACAACATAAGTAAAACCCTTATCCATAGACCTTCACCATGTCTACTAGTGCAATGGTCAAGTGAAGCCCCATAAACTCACTGAACCAAACAAACTAGCCAAAGGATCATAAAAAATGTCCAACTTCACATATCATATCATTTTAAGTATTCATCCTCACATTTAGTAATACAGACCATTTACATGAAGATTCAACTTACGCGTAACATTTAACTTATAAGAGCATAACACATAAGAATCATTACTAGGATTTACCTCAAAGCCAATTAGTGTAACGTATAGGTAGAGTCTCATACACCTACCTTGACTATTTCAAACCCCTTAAATTCTTCCTAGTTAGAGTTCAATTTATTACTTCATTTTACTTTAGTTAACATTTTTCCTTAACCGACATAGACCACATGAGCTAATGTGGAATTCGTTGTCATGGAACCCTAGAGCGAAAGAAGGTAGACTTTTGCAAAACTAGTCTCAAAACATGAACATAGAATCTAAGTGGATCCACTAGCTAGTATTCATATGAGGGAAACAAAGTTCAAGAACTAGGAGATGTGTTTGGGACCCAATTTATGCTAATGCATTATATTCTCCAAATATCATGAGTACCTTCCTTTTGTGGTAAGGGACACTCCTCACTACTTGTTCACTAGATGCTAAGCTAGAGTCCTTTTTGTAATGGCTTTCTTTAACAATCACAACTTTATTTAGGTCATAGGAGAGTAGCTCCAAATATAGTCATAGTCATTATCTCAATAGGATTTGCATGAGAAAACCTTTCAATACAACTTCACATTTGAGATTAGCAGATTAACATCACCATAATATAATATGGTACATAGATACTTCATAATAAACCTAATATCACTTCATCTTAAGCATAATCTCATAATCGTTTAATCAAGACATCTCCATATCATCATTATACCATACCTAAATAATTAAATCACTAGATAATGAACTTCATCACCAAGTATAGGACATCATAATTGAAGTTAAAGATTTAAGATATCAAGACTTACCCAATCTACCACAATAGCGATCATCTTGGTCATACCATTTACCAACCACTTCAATCCTATAATAGATGTAATAACATCAAAAAATATTACTTAACAAAATAATGAAGTAAATTGCATCACTAACACACAATTCAACTATAGTTCATAACCTAGGGTTAGGGACATGGTTAAATTTCATGATCGATTTCACATACTAGTTTAACTCATCAAGAACTAAAAGAATTGAAGAATAATAATACATCATAATATAAGCATAGTAATAAAAATAAACCATGAGAAGTATAATTTAGAGCATCAAATTCGTATTATGGAGAAACCCAAATAAATAATTTTTTTGAAAAATAATTTTTGAAGAACCATTTGGGGAAAGGACTCCCAAAAGGCAAAGAGTTCTCATACCTTGTTAATTATTAAATATTTATGGAAAAAGAACCCTTGTTGGTTCCCTAAATACCTTGACCTACACAATAAATGGAAAACTTCTTTTTGGGAGAGAGAAAGTAGAGAGAAGGAAGAGCAATTTGGGTTTGGATGATTGTACGAGTTGGGTTAGTTTAATTCTGCTTAGGTCTTTATATGAGTCCTTAACTAACTTAATTAAACTCCCCTTAAACCCTAATAAAAAAACTAACCAACAAAATAATTAAATGAAACAATTAAACTTAACAGGAAAAATCTCAAATGACCCAGACCTATGTGCAGCAGGTCAGTTGACACTCCTTTGGATCAACCGTCCTACACAACCGATGTTTTTGTAAGAGGTTTACCAAAATTGACTTTGGGAAAAATTTTTATGTTACTATCGATGATGGAATTTGATGGCCCATCAATTTGCCCACGCCTCATCTACTGTAGCTATCTGTGGCTAATATCCCATGAGAGCTTCTTGGCCAAAATTAAAGGGCCCTTCTCAAGGACCCTTAGGGTGGTCCTTGGGGAGTCATACCAGTGTTTTTAGACCCTACTCAAATCTTTAAAACATTTAAGGCAACTTTCCATCAAATTGCATGAATATCTGACTCTTAAAACCCCGTGAAATAGAGTAAGACACACTAGCAACTTTTCTCCAGTCTCCGAACGTCATGGACGTTCTTTGACGTTTTGACTCTAAAACATCTTTAATGTATTTTATTCATAATTATTGACCTTAATACAGTCTTATAAATCTTATACAGTCATGTGAGGATAAATATTCGATTTTTGACATTCACAGCGTTATAGGTAAGTTGACAAAATTTTGTAATATAGTAGGATTTCTTTGTACGGTTCGATTAACTTAAAGTGGAGTTGTTTACATGATGTTATTATTGTGATTGTTTTCTTGATGAAATTATGAGGTGAATTGAATGTTGGTATTTTTGTTGCATGGAAGGTGGTATAATATGAGGTTGTTATGTAATGTCAAAAGGAACTAGTATAAAGCTATGTGGTATTGTGATTGTAAAGCATGTTCCTCTAAAGTTTATATTTGATGATTGTAGACTATGAAGAGTCTCTATATGTTTGAATGTTGTATTTATTTGGTTTACCTAGTTGTCCCTACTTAAAACATAAATGATATGATGAATGTCTCCTCTTGACTTAGTATGCTTACAAGCCCTTGTGTTAATCAAATGACTAAAAATAACTTCAATTTGATAGTCCTAGAATGGTATAAATTTAATATATGACCTATTCTAATTAACCTTGATCGGTAAACCCTTGTAGATCCCTTATTGGAAATTGTATTATGAGTTGGTAGGCTTACTCATTATACCTTCTCTCAATACACTAAAGTGAATTTAACTACTCAATGGGAACTAACACAAAGCACCGAGTGGATATTCTTAAGATGGTAGATCTTATTGAGTATGAAATATATTGCTAACAAGTCTTTTTATATCCCCTTAACCATATGCCTACATGAGATGTGTCCTATTTCTACCCTTTGCAAGTAGAACACCTTCCACGGTGTGGATTCTTATTACACCGGATTCTAAGCCTCGCTATAATGGTCTGTCGGTTAATGCCTATCTCCATCATGTGGGATTAGCACTTTAACTGTTTGATAGGTTCTGCGATGTGTAGGTAGTAGTATTAAATGTTATCTACACATGGCACGAGTAGGACTTGAAGGTGTTAAGAGTTAGTTCCCTAGCTTTTCTAAGACCATTATGTGAAGTCCCTAAAAGTTTAAATTTATCTTAAATTGATTAAATTAATAATGTTCACTCAGGGATACTATGTTGAATTGGGATGGTTCTTATCTAAGGTGTCCTTGAGGAACATGTAGGCTTGCATGAAGAGGGTGTATGGCCGGTCTCTTCATGTTTTACTTAGGAGAATCTTAGAGTAACCTTAGGTGAAGGGTCTAAATGTTGAAATGGATTCCTTAATGAATATGGAACTAAGTTTTTTGCGATGAAAAAGGAAATATACTTACTCAAGGCAGTCTTGACGATCACGTAGGTGTGGATGAAGTGCTTGTATGGGTGGATGCTTCATACCTTAGTTAAGTTGGTATTCGAATAACCTTTTGTAGGGTGTATAAATTCTTAAATGGGTTCTAAGTCACTATGGTGGTATCTAATCGATTATTTAAATATGTCTTTTATAGGGTTGTTGACTTGTATTATGTCTATTGAACTCTTATCATGAAGGTTTCTATTAAAATAACATGAAAGCATATCTTATAGTAAAGTCCCTTTTTTACATAGTTTTCTTGCATGTTAAGCATTCTTTATGAATTAAATGTGCTAATTTCATATGTTTCTATATTTCTACAATTGTAGGTGGCAAGTGAGTATTCTTTTAGAAGTTTAATGATGTTTGGTATGTCCTCATATGCTTGAGGACGTGGATTATGATTTTGTTTCCTTTTCTAAAAAGACTTTGTCACAGATTATGGGTTTCTTTACAAATTGATGTAAGGGTAATGACCCTATGATTCTAATGTGTTTGTAATATGGCTTATGATGAGACTTAGTTTTCTTATACTCTATAAAAGAGATTGACTTCATTTTAAAAAGTTTTAAATTTCTACACTATTTCTATGAAAAATGCGATGAAAGATGTCTAAAGGCATATACAAGACCTCGGAAAGGTTGAGTAAGCTGCGTCACGACTTGGGGGTGCTCTCAGGTCATCATTAACTTTGTATCCGAGCATAAGTTTATATGTAGTGTTTAGGATCAAAGTATCATTAAAGAAACTTCTAGTAGATTCTTGTTCATTGGTCGTGAGTGGCGTCACATGTATGAGCAAGAGGCTATAGGATGATAGAAATTTAACTTTCTTCATTACACTTGTGTCCTGCGATAGAGCTGAGGTTAGAAGTGTATTTTCTGAATTTCTTCTCTTGTGTTTATAGGATATGAATACAAGAAGGAAGCCCACAAGAAGAGTGGATAAGGAAGTTGTGCATGAGGGGTTTCATCCCCTTGATGAACAAGCTCCCAAGAAGTTCATGTTTCACAAGGTTAACAAGTCCCTATAACAAATCAAGAGTACAAGGTTACGGTGGTTTCCCCACACATGACTAATGAGATCATTAGAGTAACTCTTCTTACCCAAGGCCAAGTCATGACAACACAACAAAATAGAGATGTGGGGACGAGAATGAATGTTTTTTAGCGTACCATGACCTCTAGATTGAGTGAATTTGTGAGAATGAATGATCCTATAATTTTTGGTTCTAAGGTAGGAGAGGATTCCAAAGAATTCTTAGATGATGCTTATAAGGTGTTGAGTTCTTTGAAGGTCACTTATAAAGAGAAGGTCATATTGGCTTAATACTATTTGACGGAAGTTTGTCAAATGTGGTACACATAATAGAAAGACAATAGGCCGGTTGAATCGGGTCCTATAGAATGGGAAGAGTTTAAGGAGGCATTCTTAGAGATATACTTTCCCTGTGAGAAGAGGGAGGTTAAGGTTGAGGAGTTTATAAGCCTTTGTCTAAGTAATATGTGTGGAGGAGTATTCCTTGAAATTTACCTTATTATTTATGTATGCTTCATCTTTGGTGTCTAACCCTAGGGATGAGATGAGTAGGTTTGTTACCGGTGTTGCCAATGTTGTGAAAGAAGAGTGTCGTAAGACCATGATCCATAATGACATGACTCTATCTAGTCTTACCATGTATGATTAATCCATTGAGGAATATATTCTTTAAAGTAGGGGTGGATGTGTTAAGAGAGAAATAACTGACGTGTAAAAAAACATAGCTTTCAGAAGAGGGCACCAAACCTAGATGTCCCTAATGCTACAAAGTTAACCATGAGAGGATTGTGGTTCTAAAAATGTCAAGCCTACTTGTTCTAATTGTGAGAAGAAGCACTTTGGAAAGTGTCTAGCCGGTACTAGTGGGTTCTATGGATGTTGCAAGAATGATCACAAGGTGAAAGATTGTCCTACCTTGGCGATTAGAGGAAGAGAGGCAAAGCAAGATCCTCCTAGTGGCCTGGATGTTGGTGAATCAATGAAGAATCGCTTCTATAAGCTCTAAGCTAACAAGGAAGCAATCAAGATGAAGGTGCTGGTAAGTAATAATTTTCCCTCTTGATTTGTGATAGTTTCCTTTGATGTGAGAGAGTATGGTGAATGGTTGGTTTGGTGATTTTATCTCTCCTCTTATATTCTATTCAAGTTTGAGAACTAGAACTTTCTAGTAGCATGTGCATGAATTGTGATTTTTTTGTGAAAAATGAGTTTCACTTTTCACTTACTACTTTTGCATGTTTCCATGAGTTAATGTTTAGATAAGAAAACGATATGATATGATGTTGTCTTTCATGTTGATGTGCATCAATAATGAATTCCTAAATGTTGCATGAGTGGATTATAAGGATGATTAACAGTGAAGTCCTTCATAATTTTAAATAATTTTGTTTTATGAGTAATAGTAATGACATGCTAAGAAATGATGTGATTATTATGATGAGATGTGGAGAAGGAAGTCCTCCTATGTGAAAAGAGAAATGTAGTCTTAATGCATGATAAGTTGATTGTGTTGTTCCTACCTTCTTGTTTCGCTTTAAGTCGATTGTTGTCACAAACCTCAAAATGAATTAGGTTAAAATAGAGACTATAATGTGCGTTATGAGTTAATAACTTCTTAAATTATGAACATTAGCATTAGAAGTCAGTTTGTAGAGTTTGGAAGTCAAACGTCGAAGAACAACCAAGTCGTTCGAAAACTAGTCTTTTGGTGTACCAGTGTGTCTTTGCTTGTTGTGCATGTTTTAAATTTTTATATGGAGTCTAAATTCAGCAAGGATGATCCTAAAACCTATAGGGATGCATGTAGGGTCATAGTGGATGGGCAAAACTCGCCAAAGACCGACGAAAGGGTCCTTAAAGAGGACCCAAGGAGTGGAAACTAAGCTGGCAAGGCAGCGACCTGGCAGCCTTTTTTTTATGCTACTTGAAAGTTGCGCAGCCTACACTTGAAGGGAAAAATGTTTAACTGTGATTCGGTCTCGACAAGGAGCATTATGTCTCAAAATTTTCCAGATCCCAGAATTTGAAATGGCCCGCGACACGCATCCAAGTCTCAGATTTGGTCTTGTCTTTTTCAAGTAAAATTAGACTTGGCTAAAAGGTTCAATAAGTGTACGGATCTTTTGGGTACTTTTGTGGTTATTTAAAAATGTTTATTGAGTCACTTTAACCCCAAATTGACCATTCAAAACAAAACCCTCAAGCCAAAAAGAACAACTCTCCATTCATTCTCTCCAAAACCTCCATTGTTGAATATTTGAATCTCCAAGAAAGAAGACAAAATGCTCAAAGTTTTTCAAACCAATTTCATGGGATTTCTACAAATAATGTATGGTGATTTCATACTTTATTCTTCCATCATTTGAGGAGACAATTCCAAAGGCTTTTCAGAGATCTTTCAAAACCTTGAACTTCTATTTTTAATTCTAATCATGGGTTCTTGGATGAAAATCTAAAATTTATATTTTATTGATTGACCAATGTTACCAAAATGTTTTAAGATCAAATATTCAATGAACCAATGTAGTCCTTGCATTCCTAATTTTTCCATTAAGGTGGATGACTGATCATGGCTTAATCTTATTGAATTCATGTGTAGATTGTGTTAGGATATTTATTTATGTATTGATCCATGTTATAATTGTTCATTACTTAACTTATAATGTTTATTTCTATATTTAGTATTGATGGATCATTGATATAGATTGATTTTTTTCTTAGGTTTGTGGATATGATCATTGTGTGAATTCATTAGAAGAATAAGGAATGGTGATGATGGCTATTGTAAGGTGGTGAGTTGACCTAATTAATTTGTAATACTATTGAATTTATATTGGATTGTTGTTGTTTTGTACGGTCTACTTATGGTGGAGGTGTTTCACTGTTATATTCGTTATGAACGTGGGCTTTTCGGCATTATTATGTGAATTATGGTATGATCATGATATAGTATATGTAAACGTATAAAGTGTACGTGATGATGTGATATCTATATGATATTCTATGGGTCTTATAATAATATGATTGAATAGGCCTCTTCACAACTTTTTGATATATGATGGAGGACGAGGAAAAGCCTTTATAGAATGATGATATAGCTTGTATTTGACGACTAGTTTTCCCTACTTGGTACTTGCATTGTAATGAATGAGTATATGAATTGAAGTCTAGGATCTGTAGTCCTACAATAGGTTCCCTTCCTTGAATTACTAAATGAGGTATTCTAGTGTATGTCTTGAACCGGAAGACGTAAACATGGTGCTTTGTCTTGATGAGTCTAGAAACTAAGTGAAATTAAAGCCCTGAATAAGATGTCACGACTGGGGAGCATCCCCTAGAAGTAACATGGCATACTTTGACCTCTCAGTGGTCTTATACAAGCCCATAGTTATCATTCATCGCATTGTCATAGGTAATTTAGTGGAAAATTTAAAGCTTTCATCGCATATCATATGCTATTACATAACTTACATTGTGTGTGTGTGTATATATATATATATATATATATATATATATATATATTATATATATATATATATATATATATATATATATAATATATATATATATATCTTATCCACATAGAATTTACATCAATGGTAATAAATAATATGAAATCATACAATGCATTTAAGAAATTTTAGGACAATTTTACAGTAAGTATAATTCCTCTTACAATGAACTCTTTTCTTCTTAATTCCTTAACCTTCCTAGTAACCCTCTAGTGATACTTTGTGCAATGCATAGAACATAGGGACATTACATATCATCCAAGAAATATAGTACATTATAAAAACAATTAAGCAAGACAATAGGGACATTACAGCGAACTCGATTCATTTTGCACATATACAAATTTTACTTAACATAGAACATTATAAGACCTTACGCACAATTAAAATCAAAGTCTATAAGTGATATGTATATGTGAAGAGTCATAACCTCACAGATACTAATTAAAACTACAATGAGACCACAAGACTTAACATCCAATTCATAAATTAATATAGTAAGTGAAGAAAACTTCATCCAAACTAGATAAGACCTTCATCACATAATAAATAAGACTTACATAGTGCATATAAGAAGAGACCAGATCCATTCGAACTCATAGCATGCACATCTTCACAACAAGTAGACAAATACTACAAAAGCATAAGAAAAATAAACATAGTGACATGCATTAGAACACCTTCCTAGGACTTCTCTCAAGAGTCACTTGTCCAATGCATAGGTGAAGTCCCATACCCCCACCTACACTATAAACTACCCTTAGGTTATCCTAGTTAGGGTCCTTACTTTACTTCCATTGTCCATTTTAATTTAGGAAAAGTAAAGCCTTATCCGACACTAAGACCATAGGTGATACATGGAATTTGGTGTTGTAAAGACTTAATCAAAGTGAAGGTGCTCTACTTAGCCAATGTAGAACATTAAGAAATTTTAGCATACTAAGTGAAATAACTTGATGGATATTATGTGGCAAGAATAGTTTGTGGAACTAATAGATATGTATTTGGACCCTGTCTATGCCCATGAAAATTGGAGTCCTCATCTCATGAGAAAACATGAGCGGATCTTCCTCAAAGGGAAGTCAACAACCCATGTGGAACCATATGTGAATTTTCCTCCAAGGAAGTCAACACTTTATGATAACCCAATGGTGAATATTCCTACATGGGAAGACAACACCTATCATTGCCAAGTTCACATGGTCCTAAGGTAAGTTTCCTTTATTGAAAAGCTATTGTTATCATTACTTTATAAAATATAGGCTTAGGAGAGTTAACACCTCATATGCTTGGCTCATAGGTTATAGATGAGAGGTCATAAACCTAAGTCATGTGAGAAATCATTTCACATGGACATAGAATATGTAAAGCACTCTCTAGTGTGGGGTACTCTTGGCAACACGTTCCAAGTGCCCCTCTATTCACTAGATCATCATAGATGTCTCTGTGTGTATAGTTATATGTGAGCAAACCATTCACATAACACATTAGGATCACACATGTTCGTACATCAATGCATAAGTTTATTTATGAGAAATCATTTCATAGAAACACATTAAGACACTATGCACAATAATAGCGTAACCATGCTTTCATATTCACGTTCATAGATAACCAAACCTAGGAACTATCCTATCAAGGCACACATGTGCAAGGCATAGACAGGGTCCAATACTATTGCCCATACTAGTACACCTAACAAGTCATCCTAGTGAATGATACATCAGATAACACTCTTCATAGACATGTACCTTACATGAATAGTAGTGGAAATTAGTGCATATGACAATTACCCTTTCATTTAGACACCATGAACCCTTACTACTTATAAGCATGCCTGAAGTGTGAGTGTGTGTGTACATTTTTATAACGCGATCACATAATGGATATCAACAAAACATTGAGGAAGTCATCTTCTAAGGACCACAACAATTCAAAATCAAGTATAGACCACACAACACCATTTATGTAGGAGACAAGCTAACTTCATATTACACTTAAGACTCTTAACCTTAGCTATTAAAACAGTCACATAGGGATACATAGGTAAGGTATCATTTACCAATTATACTCATTTAAGGCAGCACCTAACCAAAAAAAACATAGGCATCCATATGCTTGTAACATGAGGAATGCAACCTAGATCTTAACTAGAATAGGAAAACTAGGCAAAAGCTTCACATAGGGGTGATCATCACCAACACATATTCATATTATAATTGCCTTCAGCTCCATTATTGCATCACATATATACTTAAAATAAATTCAACACCTCCAACATAAGTGGACCATACCAGACAATGTCATACAAGGCTTCATTAACAATCAATATTATAAGAAAAGTAGAGATGTAGAGAAATAGAGCAATTCTTACCATTACTTTCGCCTTTGATAATCGTTGATCAATACAAATCTTTCACCAAAAATTCAAGTATAAGGTATTAGCTAAATTAAAATAATCAGATACGAAGTTATGCATAAGGCACTATAAGATCATGCTACTATCATCTACACTATATCATCAATTCACTAGTAAGTAGAGAGACATCGATCGCTCACCAATTTTCCTTGCATTTATTATCAATTACCTTTCATAAACAATAAACATGTAGGTCAGTAGCTAAAGATATAATAACCTAAACTAAATCCTACAAAAAATGCCATAAAATCAAGATTACAGTGAGCATGTGCAAGAACATAGGCTAGTCTTATTCAAACCATCAAGACGTGATCCACATGGATCACTAATAAGCAATTCACAATCAATATACAATATATACATTAGGTATAACTGATTCAACATTCTAGAATCATTATTCAATCAATACAAAGTCCCTATCACAATGCCCATATATAGGCTAATTTGAGAGTTGAATGGTACATGGGTTCTTCATGCCATTGGATTGGAATCCACATTGTATTCCATACATTATCATAAATTGATAATAAGTAAGACTTTGAAAACGTTTTGATAAATAACCCATGTCTAAATTTAAGAAGAAGAAGTTTGATCTTGAACTTGTATTGTAAACATCGAAAGAAACTCTCTAGGTTAAATGTTATTCAATCGAGGTTTGAGAGAATTTTTTGAAGAGAAGAGAGATTTGGGATTTTTATTTGTTAATGCGTTTTGGGGTTTTTGACATTGCAAAAGACATTAAACTATTTATATTTAATATATACAACCTTTAAAATCAATCCCACTTACTAAATGACCAAATGTATTTTTTTGGGAAAACCAAAATTGGCTAGTCCGCCCATGGACCATAACAACCTTCACGGTTTGTAAAGGTGGTTCACAACCCTTGTTATGGTCCTTGGTACTTGAGGAAGTGGATCGATTTCCTTTCAAAGACCCTAAGTGGTGAATGGAAGTTACGACAAACTTCACGGACCGTGGTCCACTCCATTGGCTTAGAAGTCGTCCATTAACACTATGGCAGTAAGCTGCTAACTTGGGACAGCCTTAATCGACAAGTTGGGTCCTCCTCAAGGACCCTTTAGTTGGCCATTTGGGATTTCATACCAAATGTTTCAACCGTAAATACAACCATATACATGTCAAGGACCTTCCATACCAGTTTGAGCATCAAACATCACACGCAACATATCAAAAGATGCTAGGCACACACAAGTGCGTCAAAGGAAAAACATTTGAACTTTTTGGACGTTCATGGATGTTCCAAATGACCTCAAATAAAACATACATTCAATAAAACACTTAGTTAATATGTTAAAAACCATATTACACATATAAGAGGCTCTAGGTGCCTTAATTTATTTTGGGGGTCTTACATAAGAAAAGAAGCTTAAGAATGTAAAACATTGAATGAAAAAAGAATGTTAAGAAAGTGAACTCTTAAAAAATAAAAGAAGGTTAATAATATGAAGTATTGAAGATTAAAATAAGTTTTAGAATGTGAAACCTCGAATATGAAAAGAAGGTTATAAGAAGCCTTGAAGTAAAAGACCGCATTTCTGTCCTTCATGAGTCGAATGATGGACATAGGGGTTATAACAAAACTCAAATACATAGGTGAAGCTAGATCCTAACATGGTTTTCGTGATGGTCTAAGGTCCTAAATTAGTATTGAAACGTCAAGGGATGACCAAGACGTTTGAAGACTAAATCACATATGTGCCTCATATGTATTTTATGTTTTTTAATGTAATTCATTAGTGTATAAGGTCCTTAATTGAGTTATTATAGTGTTTATAGGCAGTGCGTCAAGTTTCGTGAATTTTAGAGGTCAAATATCCATGAATATCCATGACGTTCAAAAGGTTTGCCTTAAAATAACGTGTTCATTTTGGATCAAATTAATGTGTTAGGTCCTAAACTCGTATAGGAATATATTTGGTATGGAAACATCCGGGTGAAAGTCCCCAAGGACAATCCAAAGGGTCCTTGAGAAAGGACCCTTTCCTTGAGCCAAGACCGTCCAAGACAGCCCCAAACGACGGAGGCAGTAGAGGGCTCATCAGCCAGACAATTCCCTGCCGTTAGGCTTCGTGTATTGAATCTTAGGTGTCGGTGAAGTCCAGACGAGGAGCAGCTTCAGTATAAATCCACGAACCAACAGAACATTTCGTTCGTGGCCATCCGTTATTGGACTGTCTCCTGCGTGCACTTCACTATTCAGTTAGGGGTTGATCAATAAATTCACCCCACGTCCAAATCATATCAAGGGAGGTTACATAGGGGTATTTTTTGTATTTGATACACATGTTTATATATCTTTAACACTTAAAGATTTAATTCTTCAAAATAAAACACAAATCCCCGTAGAAATTCTCTAGAACTCCATTGGAGCAAAAACTAAAGGAAGGACTTGGATTGGAGGTTTATGTGGTAATTCTTTATCAAATTAGTGGATTAACTTTATTGAGCAATGTTTTTTATCCTTCAAACTCTATTCATCAAGGAGCAAAAATTTAATGAGGTTTTCTAAAGTTTTCAAAGATGAATTGTCCAATTTCATGATCTATCCATGGGTTCTTGCAGTAAAGGTTTTAAAACATTGTATATTGATTGAATTGATGTTAATTGGATGATTTTAACTCAATGAACCTGTTATCCCATGTAAATGATGAACCCTAGTTTTTGACTATTTCATGGGTTAAGTAATTTGGACTTGATGCTCATGAATTCAAGTTTAGTTTTTTATGGGCTATTGATTGATGTGATAATTATATTGAATTGATATCTCGGTTGTATTACATTGATTAATCTATATTTAATTGACCTAGCTTCATTAAATTTCATAGTTTATGCATGGAATTATTGAATATGTCCATGGACAAGAGCCTTATAGTATTGAATTTGATGATTTAGACATGGATTGAAGTGGAGAGAATGGATTGGTGGTACTCAACGCTAATTATTTTTATTTATGTTAATTAGACTTCAATTATGTTGTGATTGGTATGGCAAGTTATTGTGGTGGTGCTATGTTCTTTATTTGCAATTGATGTGGCCTTGTCGGCATTATTTATGTTCTATGATATATCATGGCCTTGTCAGAAACTACTTAAAGTATTATGATGATTTGTGCATTTGATTTATGTGAAGTATGAGCATATCTATATATATGTGAAGTAATGTGAAAGTATGTGTCCCTTTTATGTATATTAGGAGATCATGTTAGACTATGGCTATGTCCTTATATGTGTAGTCTAAGATGTTGATGCACGATTGTTTCTAATCGACTATATGAGTCTATGATGGTTATGTTCATGATGTTATAGTAATGTCTAGGATAACATAAATATGATAAGGGTCATTTATAAGTGGTTCAAACAATGATATGCTATATGAATGGAAGTAAAGAATGTTATGTCTTGTTTTGGTATACTTGTGTCCTTTACTTGATACATGTATTAATGGTATGTCAATACGAGATGTATTGACTAGTTAGGCTTAATGCACCCATTTCATGTATAAATTAATGATATGTGAGACCTTAAATAATATTTGGAAGGTCATGTACGTAGAACCTTAAACCTAGTGATAAGGTTTTGAATGTTGAAGTCGAGAGTCGTAATTGTATCCTTCATGTAAAGGAATGGTGGAATTAGGGTTGATTGTCTGGATAGACATCATATCATCCTTAAAAAAAGTCATAATGAGCTATCTATGTCGCCATTATAAGGTATCCCTAGTGGACCTCTTTGGTAGGGTAAATGTGATTGGGTTCAACTAGATCTTGAACCCCTTTGGATGAACCTCTAATGACAATTACTCTATGAGAATGAATGCTATAACCGAGTGTTTATGTCATGGGAAGTTCCTCTACTTGAGTAGGAGACTAGTGTACAATGTAGCTCTACTTTAGAATGAATGTAGAGTGCATTAAAGACCTTCATATACCTTAACCATGTGTCTACATAGGATGTGTCCTAATTATACCTTTGGTAAGTAGAACACCCTCATCTGAGTAGATTAGAATTCTACTTTTGGAAATTACAACACCCTTATCTAATTAGGTTAGAACTCCTAATTCCATGTCTAACTATCACGGTATATGTTTGTTATTGCCTATTATCATCATATGGGATAGCTACTAGCATTATAGAATTTTTATGAAGTTTAGGCGGTTGTATGGGACTTATCTAGACATTACACAATAGGCATTGAAGGTTTTAGCTAGAGTCCCTAGGTCTTCTCCAATACCATTATTTAAATGTTCTTATGTGATGAATGAGTCTTAAATCAACTAATGAATGTAATAAGTTAAGTTAAGAGAGAATGTGGAATGAATAAGTACTTATCTAGAGTAGTTAAGGGTTGTCAAGTTAAGGTGTAAAGGGGGATAGGAATGGTCACTTCGTAACTTACCTAGATAAATCTTATGGATGACTACAGTTAGATAAAATGGTTGATTATGTGTACATGATCTGATCCATAGTTATTCTTTAGGATTATTAGATAATCTTCAAGAGGTCAATAATGGACATTATCTTCTTGATTTACTTAAATACGTCTTTTGATATCCATTGGAATGAGAATTTCATATTGTTTATGTGTTGATGTATTAAGTCAGAATGATTCATAGGTAGTCTATAGGATCTCTTGATTATGTGTGTAAGGGATTGTATGGGCGGTCTCTTCACAACTCACTCAAGAGAGACTTAGAATCACCTTTAGTAGGAGGGTCTCATGTTCATATGTATGATGTCTTATAAGTGTGTGTATCACATTATAGGTCGTCTTAAGGATCATTTATGTGTGCCTAGAGTGGGTGTATGGGCAATCTCTCTTTTTCTTAATTAAGTTAGTCTTAGGATAGCTTTTTGTGTGAGGATTACTTGTTAGAAGGTGTATAAGGAGAAGTGAAACAATTAACTATAACATTCACTGTAACAGTGAGTTGAGTCACTGTAAACTTACATGGTTTCACTATAATGTTGCTAAATATGTATTTAATTGCTTTTTTTTTTTTTTTTTTTTTTTTTTTTTTTTTTTTTTTTTTTTTTTTTTTTTTTTTAATACCCTTGGAGGGGTAGGGGCTGAGCGACACCCCCAGGCCTTAACATTAATACAAAATAAAATTACAAGGAGGGGGACATAAAACCTAACCTCCAATCCTAAGGTGGTTTGGAGTTGACTTTCCTATTGAAATTCAACTCCTCTCCTTACATTTGAAAGTTGAAACCAAAATACTACGAACCTAAGGAGAGGACTCCTCTCATTACATAGTATCTAGGAAACATAAATTAGGGAGACTCTCCCTTTACAAGAAAGCCTATCAACTATATAACTATGTCCTATTCAAAGTAGCTATATTATTTACATATAGCTAAATTGAGAAGGTAGTATAGTCAAGGAGGATCAAAAATCATTTTGGTCTTCTTCCTTCTAAAGCTTGGCATGTCCATCAGATCCATTTGATAGTAGGCATGTGCTTCTTTAGGGAGTTGGTTGCTGGGGATGTAGACTTGGGGAGCTGTATTGTTGTGGCTATGCTTTGAGAGTGCGTCTGCTACCCAATTTGCTTCTCTAAAGATGTGATAGCATTTGAAATTCTGAGTTTGCATGATAATTTGTTGGAGTCTTTCAAGTTGATTGGTAAGACTCCAATGTGGTGCTATTTTGTTTGAATCCATTGCACCACTAATGGGGAGTCTAGCTCAAGTAAAATGTTGTTGTAACCTAGTTCAAAAGCCCAAGTGAGTCCGAAGAGAGCAGCCTCAATTTCAGCTTGGTTGTTCGATCCTTCTCCAAGAGGTGTTGAGAAAGCCATTATCATTTTGCCTTCTTTATCTCGGATGATACCTCCAGCCCCAATCTTTCCTTCCTTGATGAGGGCACTTCCATCTGTATTAATCTTTATCCATTGGTCTGGAGGCTTAGTCCATGTTACCATACATACTTTAATTTTGTGAACACACTTTTCACTTGTTTGAATCAAGGCTGTCCAATTTGCAGGCCAATTGATACTTGGAATGCATGTTTCAGCATCTTGAAGGTATCTTTGTAGATTGCATACTTGACACGGCTGAAATTTGTTTTATTTCCTCCGTATTTGCATGCGCACCTGTTCTTCCATAAATTCCAGCAGATGAATATTGGTGTCGCTTGTAGCAGCAGTTTGTGGCCTGTGTTGCTCGGCTTGGCTGTCCACCACTGTTTGATCAGTGCTGGCAGTGTGTGACTGATCAGCTTGTAACCCTGCAGTTGCTGCAAAAAACTTCCACACTTTAGTGGCAAAAGGTCCAGAATTGAAGATGTGCCCAATGGTATCCATGCCTGTTCGATCAACACAACAAAAGCAAGGTGATGGCTCAATGCCAAAGTTAGATAATTTTTCATTTGTGGGAAGTTTACCCTTAATGTTCTCCATAGAAGAAAAGAAGTTTTAAAAGGAATGAAATTATGCCATAGTAAAGAATTAAAATTGTTCTTAGCCTTTTTGTTCCTGATTTCTTCCCATGCTGATTTTGCAATTGAATTTGCCATGAATGTTCAGCTTCCAATTGCTTGGTCAGTCTGTGTTGTTGTTGAGAATTCTGGTAGCTAGGATGCTAGAAAGGTGGGTTACTGGTGCATGCTTCACCAATTGCTCCACTTCCATTCTCCATTTTCCCAAAAATCAGCTACAGTGCTGTTATTAAACCTGTTGCTGCTGGCTGTGTGTTGAGCTAGAGGACCTGTTACCAAGCCAATTATCCCACCAAAAGGAGCAATTCCCAGATTGGAGTTTCCAATGGATGTGTTGCTCCATTTGTTGTCTTGTATTTAGCATATTTTTCCAAGTTAAAGACTGTCCAGTATTCCATTTTTTGTTCACCGGATCGACCTTTGACAATACTTAGCTCTCAAAAAGTCTCCCCACAAGGTTGTTTAGTTTGAAACTCCACCAATGTTTGAATTGGAAGGATTTGCACACATCTTGTAGATTTCTCATCCCTATCCCTCCTTCCTCATACGGGTAGCTCAGATTTTTCACGAAGACGACCAAGGTATTTTTTCCTATCATTCTTCCATCCCCAAAAGAAATCTGCAATGAGTCTTTGAATTTGTCTGAGTATTTAATTGCTTAAATGTCATCTTATGTGTTTCTAAGGTAATAAATGTTATTCTTATGATTATGATATGATTTTTAATGAATAAGATGCATATTTCTAACAAATGTCCATTTTCATGATTTTATGCATTATGCCATACTTAGTACATGTAATTGTACTAATTCTATGCTTTTATCTATATGTATAGTGCTTGGTAGGTGAAGATAATTTGAGAAGCAAGACTTGGATCATAGCATCATTTTTGTGAAGTTGAAGTATGTCTTCATTCGACTCGAGGACATAGATGTCTTTTATGTCTCTTATTTAAGTATTGTAATATACTTAGTAGTACTATATTCTTATTTTATAGGCCATGTAGCAAAGTATTATTTTGTCTACGATTTGATGAAATGAGACCTAATATTTGCTTGAGTTTTATATGAAATAATTTTCAATGACTTATAGAGTGTTTATGAAAATTTTTAATTATGCACTACTTTTCATATGTTTATATGCGTTGAACGGTACGAAAGGGCTTGTACAAGACCTCAAGGAGGTCAAGTACGCTGATTGCATTCCAAGAATGCCATATATTCTAGGGTGTGTTTTCGGGATGTGAAAAGCTTGGTATCATAGTATAGGATATGAAAGTGGTCCTAGGAATAAAAAAGTCTCATAAAGTCACGTCTAGTAGAATCATTACCATCGGTGTGTGTTACGACACATCTATGGGCAACAACATATAGGACGACAGAGTTTCCCTCATTTTCTACTCCTATGTCATGGTGTAGAGTGAAAGTTATGTGTATTCTTTTCCTATGATTTTCCTTGGGTTTATAGGAATATGAATACTAGAAAGATGGCCGCTAGATGGTTGGAAGAAGGAAGGGTGGAAAAGGAAGTTCCTCCTCAAATTGAGAAAGATCCTCAAGGTTCTCAAGGTGCTCAAGGTGTTCAAGGTTATCAAGTCCCTATTGTGGGAGTAGGTAATGAATTTCCTGTGGTTCCCCAAGAATTGACTAATAGATAGATTTGAGAGGCTTTGCTTGCCTTTGACAGAGTCGTGATTACTCAAGTGAATTTGAGTATGATGCCTAGAGTGAATGTTGTGGAAAGCATTGTGATATATAGATTGAGAAATTTTGTGAGGATGAATCATCCTATATTTTTTACTCTAAGGTTGGAGAGGATCCCGAAGAGATTATTGATGGTGTGTATAAGATAGTGTACACTATGGGAGTGACTTCTTGGGAGAAAACGGAGTTGGCTTTGTATCAATTGAAATATGTTGCTCAAGTATGGTACACACAATGGAAAGTCAATAGGGCAGTTGAATTGGGTCCTATTTAGTGGGAAGAGTATATGGATGCTTTTCTTGGAAAGTACTTTCCCCGTGAGAGGAGGGAGGTTAAGGTAGAGGGGTTTATCACTCTCAAGCAAGGAAATATGTGTTTTCAGGAATACTCTTTGAAGTTGTCAATGTTGTTGAAATAAGATTCAACCCTTATGTAAAAACGTAGGGATGAGATGAGTAGGTTTATGATGGGTGTCGCCGCTCTATTAAGGGAAAAATGTCGTACGGTCATGCTTCATGATGATATGACCTTAGCTATACTCATGGTGTATGCTCAATGCTTAGAAGAGTCCAAACATAAGAGGATGAGTAGGAACTTGAAAAGGAGTCGTTCAAGTGATCAAGATCAACCTAAGTTTAAGAAGAGGGCTCAAACTCAAGAGAAACCTAGGAGTGTCAAGGTGAAATTTTAGAGGAGGTGGTTCTCAAAATTAAAAGCCTGCATGTGTTACTTGTGGAAAGAGGCAGTATGGAAAATGACTAGCCGACACTAGTGGTTGCTTTGTTTGTGATAAGGATGATCACAAGGTGAGAGAATTGTCCTACTTAAGAGGACAGAGGAAGAGAGGCTAAGAAAGTTGCTCCTAATGTTCCAAAGGAATAATCTTGCAAATAAGAGATGTTTGTAAGCACTCCAGACAAACGGAGAAAAGCCGAATGAGGATGGTGAAGACGATGGTAAGTCATTGTATCTCTCATTAGTTGTATGACTTCATTCTATGTGGGGGAGTATGGTGAGGGAAGGAGTTTTTATTGATTGTCTCATCTCTTTTATTCAACTCATGTTTGAGAGTAGAAAGTCATAGAAGTATATTGGATATCGATTGTATTTAGGGGTCTTGTTGTGATTGAATTTCATTGATTCCTTGCATTGTGCATTTTATGAAGTTATGAGTATGTTGTATGATTTATTTATGTAGTACTACATTTCATATTATCATGTTTCTACCACTAATTTCCTTAATGTAGCAATTTTTTATTCGTGAAGCATGTTCACTATAATTCACTCACAACTTACTGTAAAACTTTTGCAAAATCGACTAATTCGTTCTTTGGTCTAAAATTGTTGCAACTTTATAGAACTGATTTATATGAGCATCATATTGAATATAAAATGAGTTTTTCTTCTATTTGGAATGAAGGATTTGGGTTTTATATCATGATGAGTTGATGAATTTATTTTAGTTTCTTGTTGTGTTATGATTCTCTTAATGTTGTGAAATTGATGTTTCTTCTAGATGTTTGTATTGTATAATGTTGTATGTGGTATGGTTATAATCTGATAGTTGAATTTGGAGAGTGGAAAAGTTTTATTCGAGGACGAATGTCATCCAAGTAGGGGAGATTATAACACCCCTCAAATTACTTAGGTGCAGCTACAGCCTAAAATTGTTGTAATGATGATCTAAGGTCCGAAATTAATCTTAAATGTTGTATTGAGGAAGCGTCTCGAGTTGTAGGTGACTTGGAAGTGAAATGTCAATGGACGACCAAGACATTCTATGACTAAGTCACCTATGTGCCTCATATGTCTTTAATGTTTTTATGTGTTTACGTGTGATTAATAAAATTATAAGGTCCTTAAATGAGGTATTATAATTTTTATAGGCAGTGCGTCAAGTATCGTGAAGTTTTGAGGTCAAACATCCAAGAATGTCCATGATGTTCGAAAGGTTTGCCTTGAAACAACCTTGTGTGTCTATGTATGTTTCATCAAGTTTATGTGTTTGTTGTGGATGAAATTGATGTGAGAGGTTCTAAACTCGTATATGAACATATTTTTTTTCAAAATGTATAGGTGAAAGTCTCCAAGGACCAAGTTAGGGTCCTTGAGGAAGGACCCTTTCTTTGAGCCAAGACTGTCCAAGAATCACCAAATGACGGAGGCAGTAGACGACTCGTGGGTTATTCGACGACCCACTAATGGGTGACATGGGTTAACACTTAGGTGTGGGAGAATTCCATCCAAGGACCAGCCTAAGGCCCAAAACATGGACCAACAAAACGGTCTGTTGGTTGAGGGACGGTCCTTGGTGGCAATCCGTCGATGGACTGTGTCCATCATGCAATTCATTGTTATGTTAGGGGTGCATTGGTAAATTCATCCCACGTCCGAATAGGACAAAGGGCGGTTACAGAGGGGTCTTTTGGGTATTTAAAACATATTTATAAGTCTTTAACACTTAGAATATTTCATTCTTAAAAATATAAACACAAATTCCCTCAGAAATTCTCTAGAACTTTATTTGATCCAAAACTCAAGGAAGAACTTGAGTTGGAGTCTTGAGTTGTTAGTCATCATCAAATTTGTGGATTAGTTTTACTTAGGTATGGTTTGTTATTCTTGAAACTCTATTCACCGAGGATCCCAAATTCAAAGAAGTTTTCTAATGTTTTCAAAAATAAATTTTCCAATTTTATGATCTATCCATGGGTTCTTGCTTTAAACCTTATAAAGAATTGAAAATTGATTGATTTGTTTTCATTTGATTATTTTATCTCAATTAACCAATTAACCCACATAATTGACGAACCCAAGTTTTTGTCTACTTTATGGGATAAGTTATTTGGACTTAATGCCTATGAATTCTAGTGTAGTTTTCTATGATGTATTGATTGATGTAATAATGGGTTGAATTGATATCTAGTTTGTATTAGATTGATAAATCTATATTTAATTGACCTAGTTTCATTGAATATAATAGTTTATCTATTGATTCATTTGCTATGGTCATGGGTAATGGCCATATGGTATTGAATTGGATGATTGAGACATTGATTGAAAGGGAGAGAATGGATTGGTGGTATGCTTACCTATTCTCTTTATTTAATGTTAATAAGACTTTAATTATGTTGTGATTGGTATGGTCCACATATGGTGGTGGTGCTATGTGCTTTACTTTCAATTGATGTGGCCTTGTCGGCATTGCTTTATGTACTATGATATTCATGGCCTTATCGGGAACTACTTGAAGTAGTATGATTATTTGTGTAGTTGATTTATGTAAAGTATGAGCATATCTATATACATGTGAAGTAATGTGAATGTATGTGTCCCTTCTTTATATATTAGGAGATCATGTTAAACTATGACTATGTGATTCTATGTGTAGTCTTAGATGTTGATGCACCATTGTTCCTAATCGATTATATGAGTCTATGATGGTTATATTGATGATGTTATAGTGATGTATAGGATGACATAAATATTATAAGGGTCATTACTAAGTGATTTAAACAATGATATGCTATATGAAAGGAAGTAAAGAATGTTGTGTCTTGTTTCGGTAGACTTGTGTCCCTTACTTGATACACGTATAAATGATGTGTAAATACAAGATGTATTGACTAGGTATGCTTAGTGCACCCCTGTCATGCATGAATGAATGATATGTGCGACCTTAAATGATATTAGGAAGGTCATGTACATGGACCCTTAAACCTACTTGTAAGGTTATAAATGTTGAATTCAAGAGTCGTAGTGGTATCCTTCATGTAAAGGAATGGTGGACTTAGGGTTGATTGTCTGGAATGACATCATATCCACCTTAGGAAATTCATATTGAGCTATTTATGTGGACATTGTAAAGTAGCCTAGTGAACCTCTTTTTTAGGGTTAATGTGATGGGGTTTATGAACTAGATATGGAACCCCTTTGCATGAACCGCTAATGTCAATTAGTCTATAAGAACTAAGGCTAGAACCAAGTGTTTATTTCATGGGAAGTAGCTTTACTTGAGAAGGAGACAAGAGTACAATGTATCTCTACTTGATAATGAGACTAGAGTGCATAAAAGCCCTTCATATTGCTTAACCATGTGCCTACATGGGATGTGTACTAATTTTACCCTTTACAAGTAGAACACCCTCATCGGAGTAGGTTAGAACTCCGGATTCCATGTCTAGCTATCATGGTCTAAGTCGGTTATTGCCTTTTCTCATCATATGGGATAGCTACTAGCATTAAATAAGTTCTATGAAGTTTAGGTGGTGGTATGGGATGCTATCTATACATTGCACAATAGGCTTTGAAGATGTTAGTTAGAGTACCTAGGTCTTCTCCACGACCATTACTTGAATGTACTTATGTGATGAATGAGTCATAAATGAACTAATGAATATAATGAATTATGTTAAGAAAGAATGTTAAATACATAATTACTTATCTAGAGAAGTTATGGTTTGTCTAGTTAAGGTGTTAAGGGGGCTTAGGAATGGTCACTTCGTATTACCTAGATAATTCTTATGAATGACTCTATTTAGGGAAGATTGTCTATTATGTGGATATGATCTAAGCCATAGGTAGTCTTAAGGATTATTTAGGTAATTTTGAAGAGGTCAAATGGACGTTATCTTTTTTATTTACTTAAGTAAATCTTTTGATAGACCTTACAAGGATAATGTCATATTATGTGTGGATGCATTAAGTAAGACCGATTCTAACGTAGGTAGTCTATTATATCTATTGAGTGTGTGCGTACGGGATTCCATGGGCGGTAACTTCACAACTCACTCAAGAGAGAGTTAGAATCACCTTTGGAAGGAGGATCTCATGTTCATGTGTATGATGTTTTTCAACTGTGTTTATCTCATTATTGGTTGTATTAAGGATCATTTACGTGTGCCTAGAGAGGGTGTACGGGCGGTCTCTCTTTGTATTATTTAAGTGAGTGTTAGGATAGCTTTTAGTGAGAAGATTGCATGCTAGAAGGTGTCTAAGGAGAAGTTGAAAACATTATTGTAACCTTCACTGTAACAATGAATTGAGTTACTCTAAAGTGACATGGTTTCATTGTAATGTTGCTAAAAATGTACTAAATTGCTTAAATATGATATTATGTGTTTCTCTATTAAATGTTATTCTTAGGATTATCATATGATGTCTCAATAAAAATATACATATTTCTAACAAATCTCCGTTTTCATGACTTTATGCATTATGTCATACTTAGTGCATGTGTTTGTACTAATTCCATGCTTTTATATATATGTATAGTTGTCGATAGGTTAGGAGCATTTGAGAAGCAAGACTTAGATTATAGAATCATTTAAGTGAACATGAAGTATGTCCTCATATGACACGAGGACATAGATGTCTTTTATGTCTCTTATTGAAGTATTGTAATCGACATAGTAGTACTATATTCATATTATATGGGCCGGGTCCCAAAGTATTCTTTTGTCTAGGATTTCATGAAATGAGACTTAGTATTTCCTATGAGTTTATATGAATGTGTTTTTAAAGAATTATAGAATGTTTATGAAAAGTTTTAACTCCGTACTACTTTTCATATGTTTATATGCAATGAACAATATGAAAGGGCTAGTATAAGATCTTTCCGAAAGGCAAGTACGTCAGTTTATTTCCGAGAATGCCATATCTTCTAGGGTGCATTTTCGTGATGTGACATGGGTAGGTTTGCTGGAACGACATGAAACCATCTCAAAGGAATTAATAAGAGATATGGTAATAGTCCTTGTCTAGAAGCCCTAGGGGACCCATCCTCCGAAGAAGAATTATTATGAGTTGGTAGGGCATAGTGATTGTAACTTCTCTATTTCACCTAGAGAATGATTTGCTCGATGAGTATAAAGGCAACTTACAAATTGAATATGGTTGTGGTAGTATATCTACTTTAGATGATACTAATTTACAAAGAAAGCCCTTGATATTCCTTAACCATGTCCCAACATGTATTGATTACTAGTTGTACCTTTGGCAAGTAGAACACCTACCACGGTGTGGGGTCATATGACACCGGATTCCATACCTAGATTCTGTGGTGTATGTAGATTATTGCCTATAGTCATCATGTGGGATGTACAGTCTAGTTATTGGATAGGTTCTATAACGTGTAGGTAGTGGAGCTGGAGTCTATCTACACATTGCACGAGTAGGCTTTGAAGATGCTAGGTTAGTTCCCTATGTCCTCCAAGACTACTATGTAATGTTCTATATATTAAAGGATGTTAAATTTTAAGGTTCTTACCTAGGGTAGCTTTTAGGATCACTTAGGTTTGATTGATGAGGGTGTATGGGCGGACTCTTCATGTCTTACTCAAGTGAGCCTTAGAGTAACTTTGAGTAGAGGATCTAAGGTGATGAAAAGATTACTTGTTGTATATGGAATATGTCTTGTATGTGATTGTCTACTTATACTATGTCTTTTAAAATCTTATGATGAAGGTTTCTATCAACATAGCATGAAAAGTATATCATTAAGCAAATGTAAATTTTTGCATGGTTTTCGTGCATGTTCACCATAGTTAGTGCATTAAATATGCTAATTCCATACGTTCTCTATTTCGAAAAGTTTATGTGGCAAGTGAGGATGTTATTAGAAGTCTAATCTTGGAAACTATCACTCTCTCAAGATTGGTATGTTCTCATATGTTCGAGGACATGATTTATGTTTCATTTTCTTTTCTAAAAAGACTTTGTAATAGACTATAGTTTCTTTTTAGATTGATGTAAGGGTTGTGACCTTATGATATTTTATGTGTCTACTATGGATATGACGAGACTTAATTCTTTCTAATATTTCTATAAAAGAGGTTGACCTTTGTCATGAATAGTTTTAATTCCGCGCTACTTTTCATATATTTATGTGATGAATGATGTCTAAAGGCTTGAATAAGACCTATATGCCATGTAACTTGTACGTTATACCCTTGGGTTGTTACAAACATTGTATAAGAGTATAAGGTTATGAAGTATTCTTTGGATCAAAGTCTCAAAAAAGCCAAGTATAGTAGAGTCCTATTCATCGGTGGTAAGTAGTAACACATCTATGAGCGAAAGGTTATAGGACAATATAAGTTTCACTTTCTTCATTTCTATTGTGTCATGCCATAGAGTTGATTTTATAAGAGTCTTTTCCTAATCTCTTCTCTTATATTTATAGGATATGAATACATGAAGGACGCCCGCATGAAGAGTGATGAGGAAGTGGTAAATGAGGGTGTTGCTCCTCAAGGTTAACAAGTCCCACAAGTGTTCAAGTTTCTCAAGATGAAAAAGTCCCTATAGCTAATAAAGGGAATGAGGTTCCAATATTTATCCCGTATATGACTAATTAGGAATTTATAGGAGATCTTTTTACCCTAGTCCGAGTCTTTAAGGCTCAAGGGAATCGAGATGTATGTTAGAGGATGTATTCTCTTGAAAGTAGCATGACCTCTAGGTTGAGAGACTTTGTGAGGATTAATCCTCCAATATTTCTTGTCCCTAAGGCAAGAGAGGATTTTCATGACCTAAACCCTAAAATATATGACATCCCCTCGGATTGTGGCACGACGTATTTGACCTTTAGGAGGTCTTGTACAAGCCCTTTGACATCATCCATTGACTACATGTATGAAAAGTAGTGTAGAAGTAAAAAATTTCACACGAAATAATAATATTTCAAAATTTCCCTTTTATAGAAAATCATAAGGAAAGGCTTATTCTCAACGTTCCCATCTTAGACACATGAATATCTTGGGACAAGGCCCATACATAAACATATTGAAATATCTAGGTCTATTACAAAGGCTCAAACAAAGAAAATTAAGTATAGTAATGTCCTCGGATTCATTGAGGAGATACCCCAACTTTACTTGACTGAATACTAATAAAGGTTTCCACTTCAAATACTCCTCTCAAATGCAACCTAGACCTTTCGACATGCACATAATAAATAAAATTAGTTCATTAGAATGCACTAAGTATGATGTGAGGCATCAAATCAGGATAAAAAGACATTTGTATAAAACATGCTCTTTTTGAGTAAAACACCATAAGATAAGTATAAGAGTCACAAGAAAACATAACACATATAGTTACATTCCACAATATAGCATCAAGATCACTTCAAATCACATAACATGAGACCCTCTTACCAAAAGTTAGTCTAAGGCTCACTTGAGTGTGTTATGAAGCGACTGCCCATACAACCCTTTCACACACCCTAAAGTAATCTCTTAGACTACCTAAGATAACATTATTACCATTACATTAATTTAACTCCCTACATAGAATAACTCCAAGACAGACCTAAGTAAGACATGAAGAGACCACCACCCAATACACCCTCTTCAAATCTACCTAAGCAATACTCAAAGCTACTTTAGATAAATAACTTTTCATTAACATACATTTGATAGTGTATGAGTTTATCATCTGTCACATGAATTTAATCCAAAACGAACACGTAAAACTCGATGAAACAAGTTTAGATGCAAAATGTCATTTCAAGGCAACACTTTCAAACATAATGGACGTTCTTGGACGTTTGACCTCCAATCTCCACGAAACTCAACACACTTACTATATTACTATAATAAATTATTTAAGGACCTTTTAACCTAATAAATCAATCATAAACACATAGAACCACACGTGAGGCACATAGGTGACTTAGTCGTCGAACGTCTTGGTCGTCCCTTGACGTTTGACTTCCAATGCACCTAAACTCTTACATACTGCCTCACTACTATATAATATACCTATTTACGATCTTGGACCATCAGTACAAATATGTTAGGATCTAGTTCGCCTACGTCATTTTTGGGATCTTACAAAGGATACCATTATGACTTTCAACTTCTAGGGTATCATACTCTCTTTTCTAGAAGGTTCCACATAAATGAACTTATTTACAATATTCAAGATCATGTCCCAATCATACATTTTTATTCATGAGAAAGGTTCATTATCCTAATGATACAAGAACCATATTTATATTCTGCATGTGTCAAGTAAAGGACATAGGTTTACCAAAAAAGACACAATTCATTATCATCTCATCACATGTACAATATCATTAAAGTAGCATATAGGGTAAACTAAGCATACTACAAGTAACCCTACACACTCCGATAGAATAACCTACGTCACTCATCATAAGGTTCATATAGTCACCTAGGAAGATACACACTCCAACATCAAGTATACACACATAAGGAATCACAATATCCTCTCATGATAACATATAATCACTTAGAAGAACACATGTTTTAACGTCACACATACTCATATATCATATAAACCTTCACAATAATCACATATTCATGTTATAACATGATAGAATCATAATTCATAAATTGATTCAAAAGTCCACATTATTCCCAATTATATCACCTAAGCACATGCACAATAAGTACACCACAATAACCATCACAATTCAATACCTATACTACATAATATAAAAGAATCTATGTCAATAAACCACCATTCCGATGTAAACAAATACAATTTATAACTAATTAAGTCCACAAAGGTGTCACATCCGAGAACACCCCAAAGACATAACTGGCGTCGTAGTTCTCAGAGGACTAAAACTAGCCTCTTAGAATTCGTCATTACACATCATAGGTTAAAAAGTGCAGAAAATTAAAACTTTTCATCTACATCTACTTCATGAGCTTTACATACACATCTCTCTTATAAAAAGTATATACATATGGAGTTTACCTAGATTCCTCATATAGGAAGCTTACATAGGCTTCTACTTTTATGATACATATACAATATAAAGAATATGAAGATTAATACATATGTCTCATATAAAACCATCTATGTTGGATTAGAACAATTGGTGCATAGACCATACACAAATGTATAATTATAACTTAGGGATTACAACAATGTCTTGAACAATTAGAATGAAACCAATGAAATTAGACTATATCAAGTCACATACGTAGAATGAGAAAGGGCACCATCCTCAGATTTTGAGGACATATCCACACTTGGAGAAATGACCCAAGCCTTCGTTGTAAATTAGTCACGAACCCTTCAAAGATTTGAACCTAAATATGTTTGGGAAAAGGGAGAAATATGGGTTAGCACATCACTTGTACTAAATATAGAAACATATGCACACACCATATAGAAATCTTTCTAAAAACGGACATTTGATAAAATCATGCCTAGTTACTTTGAAAGCCTAATGCACAACCCAAGAACACATACGAAAGAATAACCACATATTCATTAAGAAAAAACAATATTTCACACAAGACCAACATATTCAAGTTAAGTCAAGTCAACATGTATATAACATAGTAGAATTGATAAACAACGCAACTCTAATGTCATGACATAACCACAAAGCATGTTAATGAGTCCATAACGTTATAACATAAGTAAAGCCCTTACCCATAACCCATTACCTAGACTAATAGTGCAATGGTTAAGTGAAGTCCCATAACTTCACTAAACCAAGCAAAATAACAAAAGGATTATGAATAATGTTTAGCTCTATATAACATAGTCCATGAATATTTATCATCACATTTAGAAAGATAAACCATTAATAATGAATAAACAACATAAACATATCATTTATTTCATAATGAACACAAGAACATAAGAATCACTTTCTAGGATTTCCCTCAAGGTCAACTAGTACAATGTATTTGTAAAGTATCATACCCCTACCTAAACTAAGTCAAACCCATTACGTCATCCTTGTTAGAGTTCACTTGATTAATTCATTTTACTTTTCGCAAAATCTTGCCTTAACCGACATAGACCACATGAGCAAATGTGGAATCTGGTGTAATCTAACCCTACACCTAAAGAATGTGGACTACTTGCCAATGTAGTACTAATACATAAACAGAGAATTTAGATGGATCCACTAGCTAGTAATCATATGGGTGAAACAAAGTTCAAGAACTAGGTGATGTGTTTGGGACCCTCTTTATGTAACATGCATTATAATCTCCAATATCATGAGTACAATAGTTAACCTACCTTCCCTTCTTGTGAAGGTACAATCCTCCTACTAGTTCACTCGGTTCTATGCTAGAGTCTCTATTGGAATGTCTTTCATCAACAATCATAACATAGTTTACGCCATAGGATAATATCTCCTTCTATAGTAATTGTTATTATCTCAATAGGAGTTGCATGAGAACACCTTTCCATACAACCCTCACATATGAGATTACCACATTAACATCATCATATCATAATAAGTCACATAGCTACTTCATAACCTACTTTATATTATTACATCATAAGCATAATCTCACAATCACATATTCAAGACATGTCCATTTCATCATCATACGTCACCTACTCAATCTAATCACAAGATATACTTCAATTGAACTTTATCACAAAGAACAAACCATCATTATTGATGTAAAGGTTTAGGATAACAAAGACATACCAAATCTCCTTACAAAGTAATCACCGATTGTCTTTCCATGAACCAACAAATTACATCCAATAATAGGTGTAATAACATAAATAAATAGTAACTAACACAAAAAAAAATTCAATTACTTCATTACATGATAATTCAACACTAGTGCATAACCTAAGTTTAGGTAATTATGGTCAAATCATGATATATTCCTCAGGCTAGGTTAACTCATCAAGAACTAGCATAATTGAATCATAATACAACATAATCTAATAATAATAATGAAAAGAAACCATAGAAAATACAATTTAGATATATGAAATTCGTATTAGAAAGAAATCCAGATGAAATCATCTTTTTGAAAACTAATTTTTGAAGAGCCCTTTGGGAAAATGAATCCCAAAGGTGAAGATTTCCCATACCTTGGTACTTTTTGAAGATAAATGGAGGGAAATTGAATTATTGATTCCTAAAGTAACTTTACCTAGTTCTCCAATGGAGTTATTCTTTTTAATGGAGAAAAAGAAGATAAAAGGAAGAACAATTTGTATTTAGGAATTAGGTGGTGTTAAGTTGGGTTATTTTTAGGGTAGTTTATATAATGACTTAGGTAACTTAATTAACCACCCATAATCAAAAATTAACCTCCTAACTACACTATCTAATTAAATGAACTCATTAAAATTCACTAGAGAATTGCAGGACTGACCTAGAGACCACTACCTGCTGTACGTAGGTCAGTCGACGGGCCTTGGGACCAACCGTCCTGCGGGTTCGTCAATGATTTCAAAGACCTATCCATTTGGACATTTTTCAAAAATTTCTTAGTGGTGAACAACTTAGTCATTGACTTACCTCGTCTCACCTACGCCCCTTACATGGCAAGCATAGGTTGACACTGCCTGCACTGCCCAATTTGACAGTTTTGGGTCAAAATGAAAGGGTCCTCCTCATGGACCCTTACACTGGTCCGTGATGATTCGTACCCGGATGTTCGGACCCTAATCCTACTCTAATATGTTGCAGACACCGTTCTATAAAATATCATATTTCCGACTCTTAAAATCATGTGAAATAGGCTAAGAAGCACTAACACCTCTTGCACTAATCTCCGGACGTCATGGAAGTTCCTTGACATTTAAACTCTATAACTTTCTAAATGAACTCTATACTTTATTATTGACCTTAATACAATTATTAAAACTTTAGATACTCTTGTGAGGCTCTACACTAGGTCTTAAATTTTTGGAATGTTACATAAGGTTGTTACCAATAGCCATGATCACCAATTCAACACATTAACCACAATATACAATGATTCAACATGGACCAATATGTAAATCAAATTAAGAAAGGCTATATATAATTGTAACATAATTCATAGATATATCTATAGCCTAATAGAATATAGATGAGAAATCAATACAATTTAGGCATGATCAAATCACCCATAATATAGTTAATATAAGGAAATCATGATTTGCATAAGTTCCTGGAGTTTATGTTCTAAAATCATCATATTAACATCAATTTAATGACAATTTATTTATTTAAAATGTTTTATGCAAGATCCCGTGGCTAGATAAAAAAATATATGAGAATTCATGTTTTTGATCATCTATGAAAATCATTGAGATTTAATCCTTCAAGAAAAAGGATTCTAGGATGAAACACCATTACTTTATTGTGAAGAAAACTCCACTAAATTGATGGAGAAAAACTTGGAAAATCATTCTTCTTCGTTAGAGCTTCAAATCTTTATCAATTGAGGTATTTGAAGAGAAGATATGGAGAGGTTTTGTTTTTGACTTGAGGATTTTTATTTGACTGGTGATTTAGGGTTTAAAAAGAATCAATAAGCACCCATAATTAGTCCTAAAAATCCTTAAAATACCCCTGCACTTATAGGACCTTTTAACTAAGTAAAACTAAACTTTAATTTTTGGAACTTTCGTTGGGAAACAAGTCCGCGATGCAGAGCTGCTCCCATATGATCATTGAAAAAAATTTATGAAACAGTAGTGTGCACGTTGTGTACATGACGCGGACCATATTATGTCTCTCATCAAACAAAGTTCGTAACGCGGATTGCTTCCCTCAAAGATCAAAAGTTGCTGCCTTGAGCAGCTTGCTAGCTCAAGGTTTGGTCCTTGTCAAGGACTCCTATGGAGGTTCTTGGGGAGTCGTTCCTTGACGTTTCAAACTAAAATGAACTCATATTGATGTTAGTAACCTCTCCTATCATGTGTTTTTAGACTACAAACAACACATAAAACATGCGAAGACACGCTCGAACACACAAGCATGTCTCATGGGTAATCTTTCGAATGACATGGTTTTTCTTGGACGTTTGACCTCCGAACATCACAAAAATTTCAAAATTTCCTCAAAACTCTATTATAGACCATTTGAAGACTTCATAACCTCATTTCACACATGTTTTGATCTAGCTTCACCTATGTCGTTTTAGAGGTGTTACATTCTCCACCACTTGGAGAACATTCATCCTCAAATGACACTTCCTTAATTTTAGGCACTTTCAAGAGATAAGAGACTCAAGTATAGCAGAACATAACCATAGAATACAATATACAATACATATATATAGAAGAAACAAAGATTTCACATAAAAAAGATACTCAAAATACAGCAAGAAGATAGAAACTACTTCTACAACTCATCATACAATAAGACTCACATCATTCGTTTCAAATAGGAAGAACTCCTTCTCCACACATTATCATGTTCATATACATCAATTGTATCACTTTATAACCATTCCTTGTAGAAGTACAATTTTTAGACAATTTTTCAATTTGTTTAAAGTGAACACCAATTTCCTTACAGTGTAACATGCTCATTTATTATAAAATACAACTGTTAAGCAATTTATGATTGAAGCATTAGAATGAAAGAGGCAATATCATATAAACTTGTTTTAACACATAAGCATAACTTCATGAAATGGAAAATGCATGGAGATTAATAAAATTCAATTTCTACTAGACTCGTACAAAAAATGCAACATGCACATGCTACTCTGACATTCTATCTCTCAAGTTTTAATTGAATAGAAAAGAAGAGACAACAAATCAAAACTCCACTACCCACCATACTCCCCCACGTAGAAGGAACCCATTACCATACAAAAGAGAAAGTTATAACTTACCGGCATCATCACCCGAATGTCTCCCTTTTCTTGAAGAATATAAAAGTGATTCCTCTTTGGAGCATCACCTTCTCTAATGTTAGTATGCACTTGCTTAGATTCTCTTTCTCTAGCTGCAATAGTAGGACAATCCCTCACCTTGTGACTATCCTTACCACAACCAAAACAACCTCCGAAACTGGGTATACTCTTCCAAAGTGCTTCTTCCCACAAGTAGCACAAGTAGGCATATGACCTTTAGAACCACTACAACCTTCAATCTTGACCGTAGGAGAACTAGATCCATCTTGATTTGAAGCCCTTTTAATAAACCTAGGTTGGCATTGATAATCCACTCTCCCCTCTTCAAATTCCTTGAGATCCTACTAATCTTGGACTCCTAAGTAGATTTTTCAGACACCATAAGTCTAGACAGGTTGATGTCATTGTGGAGCATGGACGTACGACACTCTTATTTCACAAGGTCGGTAACACTATTCACAAACCTACTCTTCTAATCCCCAGGGTTAGAAACCAAAGTAGCGTACCTAGACAACAAGGTAAATTTCAAGGAATACCACTTCACACTCATGTTACCTTGCCTAAATTTAATAAACTTCCTTACCTTTACTTCTCTCTTCTCACAGGAAGTTCTTTCCTAAGAAGTCTTCCTTAAACATTTCTCATTATTTGGACCCAATTCAACCGTCCTATTTTCTTTCCATTGTGTGTACCATAATTGAGAAACTTCCCTCAATTGGTATGAATCCAACTCCGCCTTCTCCCTTGAATTGACCCTCATAGCACTCAACACCTTATACAAACCATCAAGAAACTGTTGGGGATCTTCTACCACCTAAGAGCCAAGAAATATAGGAGGATTCATTCTCACAATATCCCTTAATCTAGAGGTCATGTTACTCTCCATATCATTCACCCTAGGCTCAACACCCCCATTAACATTAGTTGTCATGGATCGGTCTAAAGATAGTAGATCCTCTCTAAGCTCCCCATTAGTCATGTTAAGAGGAACCACCGCAACTGGATTACCTTCACCTCCAATTAGGACTTGATGACCTTGTGGAGGAACTTGGAAACCTTGGGGATCTTGAAATCCTTGCACATCTAATCCACCTTTCGGAATGCCCTGTTTCGCTCCTTCCTTTTCAAACCTTGTTGTGGTAATTCTTCTTGTAGTCATATCAAAAAACACAAGCGCATATATTAGGAATAGACAATTATAAACTAAACTAGGTTGACACAACACTAGATTGGTGAAGATAGTGCAACTCTATCGTTCTCTAGCCTCCCATTCATAGATGAGTCTCGACTCACACATATAAACAAGACTCTACTAGATGTGGATTTAATGAGACGTTGGATTACTAAAGACTACTTCATAGCAAATGCTATAATACCAAGCTTGTCACGACCCGAGAGCGCACCCTAGAAGATATGGCATTCCCTTGAATCATGGCACGGTGTACTTGACTTGTCGGAGGTCTTGTACAAGCCCTTTTGCATCAATTATTGCATACATGTGTGAAAAGTAACTCTTAAGTAAAACTTTTCACATGAAATAATAATACTTCAAAATATCCCTTTTATAGAAAATCATAAGGAAAGGCTAAGTTTCAAATTTTAAATCTTAGACACATGAATATCTTGGAACAAGGACCATTCATAAACATATCAAAATATGTAGGTATATTACAGGGATTTTAAGAAGGAGAACTCCACATACTAATGTCCTCGGATCTATTGAGGACGTACCCCAACTTTGCTTGAATGAATACTAATACAAGCTTCCACTTCAAAGACTCTTCTTAAATGCCACCCACACCTTCAGAGATAGACAAAATATATGGAATTAGTAAATTAGAGTGCACTAAGTATGGTGTAATGCATTATATCATGATAAAAGGATATTTGTATAAACTTGCTCTTTTAGAGTAAAACTTCATAAGATAATCATATGAGTCACTAACAATACAACATGAACACATGTAGTCACATTACACAATATAGCCTCAAGATCACTTCAAATCGCATAACATGAGACCCTACTACCAAATGATCTTCTAAGGTCACTTCACTGAGTTATTAAGAGATCACCCATACAACCCCTTCACACAAACAAAATTTATCCTCTAGACCACCTAAGATAAGATTATTCCAATTACATAAATTTAACTCCCTACCTAGAATTACTTCAAGAATCACTTAAGTAAGACACGAAATGACCGCCCATGCATCCTCTCCAAACCTTCCTAAGAAATCCTCAAAGCTACTTCAGATAAATACCTTTTCATTAACATCCATATAACTTAACATCTAGAAAGTCTACTTGTGAAATGTCTACATAGCATCCCATTCCACTACCTAAACATCATAGGACTCATCCAACATTAGTGTGTATCTCACCTGATTGGAATAGGCAAAAACTGACATCGCCCACACTAGCTAATCATGGAATTCACTGTCAAACCCTACTATTATTGGTTTTACACTTGCAAGGGGTAGAACTAGGACACATCTCATGTAGGCACATGGTGAAGGAATATCAAGGGTTTCTTTGTACTCTAGTCTCATCTGAACTAGATCCACCCCACTCACTCGGTGATAGACTTTGTTCTTATAAAGTAATTCAATATAGAAGCATATGAAACGGTTTCATATCTTAGTCAAAACAAAATGTATCATACACCTTACAAAAGAGGGTCCACTATGTGTGCCTTATGATGGTATCTAAGATATTTCAATGACATCCATACAGATGATCTCATGTCACTCCAGCCAATCAATCCCTAATTCCATCATTTACACAAAAAGGATACCATTGGGGATTTCAAATTCAAGGATATCAGAAATCCTTTCTATAAGGTTCTACGTAAATGACCTTCTTAACTATATTAAGATCATGTTCCAATCATACATATTCAGTCATGAAAAAGTTTCTTTATTCTACTAAGTAAAGAGTTAAACTCATATTTTTCATGTATCAAGTAAGGGACAAAAATCTACTAAAACAAGACACACTACATTATAATCTTATAACATGAACAATATCATTCAAGTAGATTATAGAGTTATCTAAGCATAATTATGTCACCCTACACACTTTGATAAAATCAACAACGTATCTCATCATGAGGTTCATATAGTCAACAAGGAAGATTCACACTCCATCATCAAGTATACACATATAAGACATCACTAGCCTATCATGATCACACATAATCACTTAGAAGAACACATGACTTCTCTTCACACATACTCATAAATCATATAGACCTCAACAATAATCACATATTTAATTTCTAACATGATAACATCATAATTACTAAAGTAACGCAGGCAAGGCCACATTATTTACAATTATATCACATAAGCATCACAACTATAAGTGGACTATACAAATCATCAAAATTCAATACCTATACAACGTAATATATAAGTAGTTAGGTCAACATATTAGTATTTCAATGTCAACAACTTTAATCCATAGCTAATTCAACCAATTCAAACAACAAAGGCTCTTACCAATAGTCATTATCACCAATTTAACCCAATAATAACAATATAAAATGATCTAGCAACACCATATATGAAAAACATCAAATTAATAATGACTATATACAATTCTAACATAATTCATACACATTTAAGAATTCCAATAGAATCTACACGAGAAATCAATACTATTGAGGCATGATTAAATCACTCATCATATAGTTAAACTAAGGAAATCATGATTTGCATGAGTTCACGAAGTTTTTGTTTAAAAATCATCAAATTAACATCAAGTAAATCATCATTCATTGATTTAGAAAGTTTCATGCACGAACCTATGGCTAGATAACAATATAGGAGAATTCATGTTTTTTATCATTTTTGAAATTCATTGAAATTGACTCCTTGAAGAAAGAGGATTAAAGGATAAAACACCACACCTTAATTGTGAAGAAAAATCCACTAAATTGATGGAGAAAAGGTGGAAAATTAGTCTTTTTCCATGGTGCTTCAAATCTTCATCAATGGAGGTTTTTGGAGAGAAGAGATGGAAAGGTTTTGTTTTTGACTTGAGGGTTATGATTTGAATGGTGAATTGGGGTTCAAAAAGTCTCAATAAATGCCTATAACAATTTCCAAAAATACCAAAAAGACCCCTGGACTTATACGACATTAACTAAGTCAAACTCAACTTAAATTTTTGGAACATTCATCGGGATCAAGTCCATGACGTGGAGGTTCTCCCACATGATTTTTTAAACTAATTTCTGAAGGAGTGAAGTTTTCCTTATGTCCTCAACGCAGACAAAATTTTGGGTCTCCTTGAACCAAGTCCGCTACGCGGATGGGTTCCCACTAAAAATAAAATTTGCTTCCTTGGCAAGGTTACTAGCCAAAGGTTCGGTCCTTATCAAGGATCCCTATAGCAATCTTTGCGGAGTCGTGCCTGGACGTTTCCAACTCAAATAGAGTAATGTAGATGCTAGGAACCTTTCCAATCAATTTTTACTTCAAACAATACATAAAACATGAAAAGACACACTCGAACATACAAGCACATCTAATGGCTAATCTTTCAATCGACATTGGCGTTTTTGGACGTTTGACCTCGAAACATCACCAAACATTAAACACAGCCTCAAAACACTATTATAGACCATTTTAGGACTTCATAACCTCATGTAACACATGTTAAAAAGGATCCCCATGGGTTTGTAGATGGTGTATATAGTTTTTTTAATTCAATATAGGGACTTCTAGGGAGATGGAGGAGTTAGCATCATACCAATTAAAGAATTTTTGTTAAGTGTTTTATTATAAGACCCCCAAAATGAATTAGGGTGTATAGAGCCTCACATGTTCAATTAATATTGGAAATATGTTTGATATGTGTGTGATAGGATGCATGAATGATTTGGAGTCATTTGGATGTCAAACATCTAAGAATATCCAAGACGTTTGAAAGTTAGCCCTTGAGACGTGCATGCGTGACTTGAGTGTGCCTAGCATGTTTGGATGTGTTTGGAGTGTTGTTTGATGCTAAAAATAATTCGGAAGGTACTTGAAATTTTATGGTGTGTATTTACATTTAAAATGTACGAGTGTGACTCCCCAAGGTCCCGCAAGAGTCATTCAAGGAGGAACCAAATACTGTCATGACACTGCCTTGGAAAAGTCAACCGACGAACCCAAATCAATGCCTCGTACTTGGGGTGACGCCCGTCGATGGGGGCCGTACATAAACACTTAATGGTGTGAGAAGGAGCACCCAAGAAGTATCCTAAGTCACCATCGACTATTCAACAAGATTGTATGTCACTCCATCAATGCCCCATCGACTGGCGCACAATTGTGTTGTCTACAAATTGCAGCATGCACCCTGCCATGCGAGGGGTGAATTGGGATATTCATCCCACATCCCAAAATGAACCTAGCAGGTTAATTCATTTATTATGGGGTATATTAAGTTGATTTATTAACATGAAATATCCATTCCCAAAATCATTCTTCAAATTAGAGTTTTCCCTCTCAAAAAGAAACATCTGTAGAAAGATCCATTGGAGATGGTGCTCAAGAAAAACATGGAGCTTGGATTCTCATGGATTATTCATCATGTTTTCGTGGTTATATCCTACATTAATATATGTTTATCTTTCATATTTAGATATCCATTCATCTAGAGAGCTCCTCCTAAGCTTTTCAAAGAGAAATTGTGATCAAATTGGTTATCTTTCAAACTATCGATGGGTTCTTTCTCAAAACGTTTTCAAAAGAATGATTATGATAATTTTATGATTAGATACTGTTTTTCATGTTGAATTCAATCCAATTTAATGATGAACCCATGCTCCCTTTACACTCTTTATTTCACCTATGTATTGGTTATTATGGTATTGATGTTAGGAGGAGTATTATAATGTGATTCAATTATGTTAAATTGATGATTATTTACTTCCTATTATGTGATGTGATGATGAATTATGTGTTTTGGATCCAATGTTAATTGAAGCTTGAAGATTTGTTAAGTATTAGCCTATATTACTCTGTCTTCTATATGTTGCTTATGTAGTTTCAATATGATATTGATTCAATGGCTAAAGGAACTAAGATTTTGTTAGGATATGATCGCTTTGGATAATAAATAATATTGATATTATTGAATAATTGTATGTATTTATAATTGATGATCAATTATTGGACATCGTTAAGTGATCTATACCTCTTCACTCTCTATTGAATTGGTGATGTAGTGTACATTATAGTATCATGATCTTGTTGTTGTTTATACATGATATCATCAGTTTTAGTGTACATTTATCTACAGCCCTATGTGTGAATTGTTTGTGAAAAGGAGTTTTGATCAATGATGATCAAAGGTTGAGAAATTGGTGAGATTGCCTATATTCTTTATTTCCTTATATTATGGTTAGTAGAATTGGCTTTGTATGGCATTGTGTGGTATGGTCCACTTATGATGGTTTTGTTTACTTTATTGACATTCTATATGTGATTTTTATCAAGGCCTTGAAGGCAATTGTATTATGAATGGGCAGTGGTGATGATCACCCAATGTGAAGTCTAATGCCTAGTTTCCTTTCTAGTTTATGGCCTAGGGTATATTACCAATATTTTGAGTATGTGGGTGTCTATTTAGGTATGGTATGTATGCTACCAATTATGAAGTATAAATAATTAATGACCATTTACCTACATTCCCCTACATGAATGTGTGACTAATTGTCATTAGTAGTCTTCAATGCATGTGTTGAAGTTATATTGTCTCCTATGCTATTGTGTGTTGTGTGGTCTATGCTTGAATGGGCATTGTGGTCCTAAGAGGGTGGCTTCCTCTGTGTTGTTTATAGCCATTACGTTATCATGTTGACCAAAGTATACAAACTCACACTATGTTTATCCTTATAATATAATATAGGTTCATGACCCTAGCCTAAGGGAATTCTTATATGCACTAATGTCTACTACTATACATGTAAACAATATGTCTATGAAGTATGTTATATATCCCTTAACTAGGATTACTTGATTGGTGTACAAGTATGGGCAAGGGTATGGGACCACGTCTATGCATTTCACATGTGTTACTTGATAAGATAGTTCCTAGGTTTGTGATTCAGTTACATCAATATGAATGCATGATTATGTTATGAACATGTATTATGTGATATGATGTTAAGTGTATGATATGATGAAGTATGAATGTGCATATTGTGTAAATGTATTTATCTGATAGGATCTCTCATATAGTTACACCTACACTCTTATTCATGAATGAATAGAAGTATGAATATTTGTGGTCTAAAGGTGTTAAGTGAAAGGGTTTCTCAGATGTATGTACACACACATGTATAATTATATAGTCAATGAAGGGGACATAAAGGTGTTCTCATGTGTACCCTAAACTAGATAGTGCTTGGATATAGTATGTCCATGGTAAGGGTTTCTCACATGATTTAGGTTGATTAACTCTCATCTATGACCTATGAGCTAAGCATATGAGGATTCAATCTCCTAAACCTATATTTTATAAACTAAAGATAATAATGACTTCTCAATCAAGGGAACTTATCTTAGAACTGAGTTAACTTAGATGAAGAGTGCCCCTTCTCAACGTTAGAAGGCTTGTTGACCATAGTCCTCACGAGGTGGATAACGAGAATGCCTCAATAGGAATAAAAGGGTTTTCACATATACCTCCAAATTAAAAAAAACTATGCTTGCCCCATAGGATCTAGCAAGTGATTTAACTTAGTATGACAACATGTGTTAATGTTCTACCTTTGCTAGGTAGAGCACCTTCAATTGGTGTAAGGCTCTATAACAAAAAATTCATGTTTAGCACCTATGGTATTAATGTCAGTTAAGGCTATGTTTTCCTTAACGTAAAATGGACAATGGAAGTAAATTAAGGACACTAACTACGATAACCTAAGGGAAGTTTCTTAGTGTAGGTGGGGTATCAGCCTTCACCTATGCATTGCACAAGTACCTCTTTAACGAAGTTCTAGAAAGGTGTTCTAATGTATATGACTATGTTTCTGTTCCTTATGCATGATATTGTAATGTAGTCTACATGTTGTGATGAATTGCATGGTATGATTCTATATGATGTGGTCTTAGCCAATATGCATAATGTGTTTCTTAATGACTATATGATGAAGGTATTTCTTGGCATGAATGAATTTGTCTATGCTTGTCTTGTTGATGTATGAATCGAATCGTTAACGCTTGTGGTCTCACGATAGGTTTACAAAGTATGTGTGAGGTTATTGGGATTCACATGTACATTGTACTAGTAGACTTAGATTGGGATTGGGATTAGGATTAGTCTTATGATGTTCTATGGTAAGTGAAGTTAGCATATGTCCTATGTGACTATGGCTTAGTGTAATAGTGTTGCGAGTTTTGACTTTAATAGTTCTTATGGTGTGCTCTACTTCAATAATGGTATGTGTTGGCTTATTGATACGCTCAAACATACTTCTCAAATAAGAAGTAAAGCGGTTGTGTCAAGTAAATAACCCAACTAGTGAGGTTGGGATCGTTCCCACGAGTAAAATAGTCTAGACTTAAATTCAACCTGTTATAACTATTGTTTGGTCAGTGACTTCCTTGGGAAGTAAGAACAATAAAAGGGGGGTTTCTAATTCTAAATGAATGAAAATAACTAACGCAATTGAAAGACACACTTAGCAGCTTTGAATGTTGGATTTTAATCAATTAATCAAAGTAACTAGGGTTTACGTGTTCCCCACAGGTTCATAACTTGATAATTCTAACTATAACAGTTCTTTCCTAGTATCTTGCATTCAAAGTGATAAGTTATGTATTTCTAAATCCTTGGTCCGGCATCTAGAAAATCTCACTCCGCCCCTTGGTCCGGCTACGTGTGTTGCTATCCTAACCCTTATCATTACCTCATATTAATCATCATATTCGATATTTGACTAAGTTATTACCTCGTAACAATCAATACTAGCCTATCAGATAGTATACACTAAATCTATGTTGATAATTCATTTCCTATTATCTACCTCCTTGAACCGGCAAGTAGCATTAAGGCAAGTTCTATCGTTGGCCATCCGTTAAAAAGACTTCTAAGCGAAAGAATTATTAATACATGCAAGACACCATTCTAGAATTGTTATTTAGTTAGGTTTTATCTCATTTTTTGCCTATGGTTCCCACAACCCTAGTTATGGAGTTTAGTTACTTATAGTCATAATCACAATATTCAAATTTATTAAATAAGAATTCATGTACTTACTTCAATGAGAAAGAGTAAAATCCGAGAGTTTGCTTGATTAATCACCAAAAATCACCAACAATCAATGATAATCAAAAGTCTAACAATACAATGTTTACTAATACCGTGTCTAACAATCTAAGAGTCCAACAATACTGAGTCTAACTATATGGATTCTAACAATGATCCCAAGTCTAACCTCAAAAACGAGGTTTTTGAAACTATTTATAAAAAATAAAAAAACCTAATTAAACAAGGACTCTATTTTCTTGAAATCTGCCAAAATGCGGCTGGGTCGACGGACCTCGCGACGGATCGTCATGGTCACGACGGACCGTCATTGACTCCGTCGTCCCATACTTATGAAATTTCTTCAGCTGCTCTTCTTCATTACCCTCGACGGCAAGTATGACGGACCATCATAGGTACAACGGTCCATCAAGGGTCTTCGTTCCAAAACACTTCAACTCTTGGAATATGGGTACTGGGATTACTTCTCTGAACTTCATGACGAACCTGCACGACGGACCGTCATAGACACGACGGACCGTCACAAGCTTTGTAACCCCACACTTGGTCATACTTCCCCATATTCCTTCAGTAGGTGCACTACGCTGCCACCTATAGACCGTCACAAGCACGACGGACCGTCATAAGCTCCGTTGGTGGTCTCTTCTGCATTTCTTCGCTCAAAATCTCTGCATTCAGCTTTGGACAGATTTCCTGCAAAATAAAAAGAAACTTATATAAAAATTAGCACAAAAAGGCTTTTGGACACACTAAACTTAAGGAAAAAGTATTAATTATACCGTGAAACCACGGTATATCAACACCATCAACTTAAATTCGTTGTTTGTCCTCAAGCGACACACTATGACTCAATAAAAAATCTTTGTACAATAGTATCCATGTTTTATCCTTTTTAATCATTTGGCTATCAATCCGGATTAATCTCATCAAATCTACGCATGCTATAACTATTAGGCTTGAATAATGTGGGATCAGAACATGACACAGGCTCACCATGCACTAACACCTATGCTCTTCAATTTCTCACCGAGGTGCTAACAATTCCGGTATTGGAACAAGTGTCTTCACTTTGAAACAAAATCCTCCTTTTTCACACAATGATTTAAGTTTGAGTATAAGGATTACTTTTCAACACTCACTCTCAGAACAAAGTCACACTCATTCATACCTATTGCCATAAGCTTGCCCTTATTTTCACTGCCTTATGTTCGCTATACAACCCTTAGGATCACGATAGGACTTTTTTAGCTAGTAACATAGGCTCAGGGTCAGGTAGGGTATATTTCGGTATATTTTAGTGACTTTTTGCCCTCCTTGACATATCGGCTAAACCTTCCACTTTCTATCATTTTATCTCGCCCAGTTTCTCATATTTTTTAACCTTGCTATTTTCTCTTCTTTGTTCGTTTGTGTAAGTGACTCTCTTATTTTCTTGCTTGTATTTCTTGTATATTTTTATTTTTCTTTACTTTTATTTCAAATAATTCTTGAGTAACTTTACTTTTGTTCTTTCTCTCTCTTTGTTCTTTCATCCCCACTTTCCAGAGCATTCCTCATAATAACCACCCTCAACTCATGGCTTTGCCATGGTAAAGGTACACAATACCCAAAGTTGGGTCAGGGCCATAACGAAGGTTGTTTACTGCATTAGCCACCCTCAACTTATGCTTTTGGCATAAGCTGAGGTTCACATGTCCAAGGACGGACCAGGGCCAACACATTATTCCCAGAAAAGATCAGTTGAGGTGAAAAAGAAAGGACTAATTTAAGCTCAGATCATTTGGATCAAAGAAGGATAAATTTCATTTGGTTTTCTTTTATTTAGGATAAAAATGGGCTATATTGAATAAGGGACTATGATCCTTTCCTAATTGTCTATTATAGCTTACTTTTAGCAGGACCAACCAGGCAAGTTCTAGCTCCCTACAATTAGTGGACTATTCAAATTTTCCTCACACTCACTTGACATCTAATCACTATACAAGATTATCAGACATCTAGTTTGAATTTTAGACTTAGGGTAATGCAATGGTGTACCACTATGTCATGCTTAGGGAAACACAATTTTCAGTTAATATGCCGAGTCATGCATCATTTTCCAGTTTATCAGAATATCATTTTAGCCATCATGCTCAAGAATTAAACTATGTACAAAAGATATAAACATGACGGTTAAACAGAAAAAGTAATAAGTCTTTTGGGGGAAAAGAACACAGGCAAGAAAACCCCAAAAGAGGCTTGGGCTATTCAGACTTCACCCTAACAGTCACTTTCCATTTACCCCACCCCAACCAAAAAACATGCAATTGCCCCTAATACATAAAATTTAAATACTAGAGTGGTAAGTGAAGCAAATATGTTGCGCAAAGCACTGTCGATCAGCAAGCTGGTGGGTCCGGTTCCCCGGAACCCACGTCCTCTGCAATATGGACACCCTCAGTGGTGTCCTCATCAACAACCGCACCATCAGTAGTGCCTCCTGCTATCTCCACAGTGCGGGAGCTAGACGCCCCAGCCGCTAACTCTGTTGATCTCATCTGGGGTGCCTCCTCCTCAGCAAGTGAGGCTCTCCTCGCAGCCTTCATCTCTCCGCACTCCTTCTTCCGTGCTCGCGCCTCGTCCTATGCTCGACCTCTACGCCTCTTGGCATTCTCTCGAGGGGGAGGTGGTAGAATCTCTGAAGTGGCAAATAGGGCCGCCAACACTGTGTCTTCAGCAGGCTCGACAGAACGGGCCTCAGACTCAGGCACCGTAGCCTCTAAGATCGTGTCGATATCTGCACGAAGACTGTCATGTGCAGCCTGAAGAGTCTACACATCCACCGAAGGGGTTGTTTGGGATAACACCCTCAACTCAAAGGCGTCAAAGCGCTGGTGAACCTCAGCGATCTTCCGCTCTGTATACTGGACCATTTTCCGCTTTAGGCGCTCTTCTGAATCAGTAATCGACTTCTGCATCCACGTCTGGATATGATGCAGAAGTGTATTTATTTGTGTCTCTAATTTTTGGACCCTAGCAAGCAGGACCAGTGCCGGTAGAGGGGTTGTGCAAGAGGAGCTCGGGGCAGTGCTACTACCCGGGATAGACTCGACCGGGGTAGTGTTAGTGGACGCCGCCTGTGTAGCCGTGCGGGCCTGGGCTACCATATCAGCAAGATCATCAGCAAGTGGGGGCAGCTCTGGACGGGGTCCTCTGGGTGGAGCCAACTCATTGGCCTCATCTATGATGAGGCCGACGTCAACAGTGCCCTGCGGGGTCTTGAGCTAATCTACGTGCCATATAGGCACACCTGCAGACCTGCAGAGATCAAAGATCATGCACGGGAAAGGGTAAGTAGTAGTGACCTTGAAAGCCCTCTCGTCCATGATTGCCTGTAGAAGCCACGCTAAGTCCACCTCGAACCCAACTATCATCGCCGCCATAACCACTGCTCGATCCCATGTAACGATATTATCAGCAGTTGTGGGGGAAATGCAGTGACGAACAATCATCAACAAGAACATCGCCGTGAAAGTGAGGTTGGCCTTCTTGATGGCCCCCTTTTACTCAGTTACCCAGTCGGCACCCTCTCCATCAACTTACAGGTGACGGGCCATCCACCTCTTGGTGGTCTCTCTCAGTGATGGATTGTGCAGGAACTGGCAATCTTTAACTATCTGCCACCGGTAGTCAAACTCGTCATTGAGAGGGGTCCGAGTAGCATCAACACCCTCGCAATATAGAAACCAGCGGATGGCAGGTAGGGAAAGGTCAACTAGTACGCCCCGTAATCGCACCTGCTCCAGTGGGGCCTGTTTAGCGGGGGCAACACGGCTATCTATCTGTGATCGGAGAGTCGCTATGTAGGATGCGTAGAACTATTGGACCATTTCTTCACTGTAACGTCCCAACAGACGTGCTGTCCACTCCAAGCGATGCTTGGTGAAGAGATTGTGGATCTCAGGCATCATCGGGAGACTCCCTGTAAGGACCTGTGGCTCCAAGGTGAGTGTTCGAGTCATCACTCCTTTATCAGTCAGGAACTTGGCGTCGGAGTAGACTTGAAATTGCCCGTGGACACACCACCGGTTGCGCTGGTCAGTGGCTGGGGTGGGGGCCTGATCTTGTGAACCTCATACGAATTCTTAACTGTCAGCCTCATCAGACGAGGCCGATGCTGCAGCGGTGGCGGGTGCCGGAACCTCAGCAGAGCCGGAGGATTCCTCGGACCACAATACTCCTAAGGAGTCAAACGCTCCTTCTTCATTTGTGGATGACCTAGAGGGTGTGTCGGTAAGTGTGCGCTCCTCATCAGACTGGAAGGTAGTGACTACGCCAGACGCCACCTTTTTGGGTGTGGCTTTGGGAGCACGTGCAGCACGGGAAGGGGTGGATGTGCCTGGGGGCTCATACTCGGGGTCACTCTCATCATTCGAGCCAATGACCATGCGGACAGACGGGGCGATAGACTTCGATCGCCCGCATGCGTAGATTCGGTCTTGCTTGGGTGCCATAGAAGATAGTACCTGTAAAGGATCAATATTAGTATGAGAAGTGGCAAACAACAAAAGCAAAACCACAAAAACAATCAAAATAGTATGTCATTACTATGGTAACAAGGACACACGACGGGCCTGGTGACGGCTCGCCGTGACTATGACGGACCGTCATGGGGTCCATCATGCTTTACTTTAACTACGGATATATAGAGAACCTTGAAGGAGAGTCTCTGACTAGTATGATGGTATGTGCACGACGGACCGTTACAGGTACGACGGTCCATTGTAGGTGTCTGTCGTAGGAAACTTGAAAAAAATATGGACGCTCTTAGGAGAGGGGTCACTGACCGTCATGACGGTCATACAAGACGAACCGTTGTGGGTATGACGGTCCATCACATGTGTCCGTTGAAGGACACTTACTCAAAGAATGAGAGATCCTTAGGAGAGTGGTCTCTGACATCATAACGGTCATGCAGAACAGACCGTTGTGGGTACGACGGTCCGTCACATGTGTCCGTTGAAGGACACTTGGAAAAATGGAGAGAGACCCTGAGAAACAAGGTCTCTAACAACTAGGACGGTTGTGCAGGACGGACCTTCGTAAAGACGACTATCCGTCACATGTGTCCGTTGGAACAGGGTTCTAGGGCTTTTGGAATTGACCCTACGATGGTCCGTCGTGGGTACGACGGTTCGTCATCAGGGTCTCGTTCTGTATATCAGTGACAGAACTAGAGGTACCCCATGCATCCCCGATGAACCCAAAACAAACTTTAAGTGTTTTGGACCTACATTTGTCTAACCCCAACTACCTAGGAAACTAGAAATGCAAAAGCACCTATGTCTGGGGTTGTAAACACAACAATTTCAAACATTGTTAACCTAGACTAGGCAGAATCTTATATAAAAGAAACAAATATATCACAAAGAACTAAGCTAATACTAATTAATAAGAACAAATACAGGATAAATGAGTAGAAATTAGAGACACATACCTTAGATTTGGAGAACAACAAGATGGGAAAGTACTCAGTGACCAGGAAGACACCCACAGCAGCAACTCCGACTAGTAGGTTATACTTTTGAAAATTGTGGGGGAACAATGATCGGTTGATAGAGGGAGAGATGGTGGAAGTTTAAAAGAGAGGGTAATGGGAGGAATAATGAAGGAATGGGGATAATGAGGGGTTGGGGAGTTTAAATTTTGAAATTTTATAATAAACTCCAACTGGGTCGGGTCGGGTACGCCTCATTAATCACGCGACAATTCCCCGATTACAGTCCGTCACAAATGTGACGACCCGTTGTTAGTTCCATAGTGTGCCCTAGTTTGAAAATAATAGAAAGACGTACCTGGTACGACGGAGGCATAGAAGGGTCCGTCGCAGGCGCAACGGTCTATCGCAGGCGCAACGGTCCGTCGCTGTATCCGTCAGTGACTGCTGCAGAGTAATTTTCTGCAGAATTTTCCTGGTGATGATCCTGCAAATTTAAAAACCCATTAGTAAAAAAATGCTACCATTACTAAAAAGACTATAAGTATTGGGTTGCCTCCCAACAAGCGCCTGATTTAATGTCGCGACACGATTGGGGAAACTTGATTACTCAGACTTCATCAAGATGGTATGTCTCAATCACTTTATTCGCTGATTCAGCATGCCCGAAATAGATTTTTATGCGCTGTCCATTCACTTTGAACCGCACACCCTCCTTAATTTCCAACTCAATTTCTCCTTGAGGGAATAGTTGGGCAACCATGTAAGGACCAGTCCATTTGGACTTGAGCTTGCCCGGAAACAAGCGCAACCTAGAATTGAATAAAGGCATCAAATCCCCGACCATAAACTCTCGTTTTTCAATTTTGTTGTCATGGTACTTCTTCATCTTTTCTTTGTATAGGGCTGAGCTTTCATAGGCTTTCAGACGAAATTCATCGAGTTCATTCAACCCATTTAACAGGTTTTCTACAGCTTCGCTTTAATCCATTTTCAACTTCTTCATAACCCACATGGCTCTATGCTCTAACTCAACCGGAAGATGACAAGCTTTTCCATAATCAAGTTGGTATGGATACATACCTATGGGAGTCTTATAAGCTGTCCGGTAGGCCCAAAAAGCATCATCAAGCCTCCTTGACCAATCCGTTCTACTAGCTTTCACTGTTTTTGACAATATCTGTTTAATCTCCCGATGCGACACTTCAACTTGCCCACAAGTTTGAGGATGGTAAGGAGTGGCCACATTATGGCGAACCCCATATTTCTCCAATAACCCATTGAACAATCTGTTGCAGAAGTGGGAGCCCCCAAAACTAATAATGTCCCTTGGGGTGCCAAAACGACACAATATATTCTTTTTCAAGAATGCAGTGACACTCTTCCCTTCATTGTTTGCGAGGGCGATGGCTTCGACCCATTTAGATACATAATCAACTGCTACTAGAATGTACTTCATTCCATGAGAACTCATAAAAGGGCCCATAAAGTCAATACCCCAAACATCAAATAACTCAATACAAGAATGGGGTTTAGAGAGAGTTCTTGCTTTCTAGAAATGTCGCCATCTCGTTGGCATATGTCAAATGCTTTAGCAAAATCATGAGCATCTTGATGAAGAGTTGTCCAGTAGTAACCACATTGTAATATCTTATGAGCGGTTCGGATACCACTGTGATGTCCACAAACGGGTGAGGAATGGCATGCCTCCCACACACTCAACATCTCACATTCTGGCACACAATGCCGAATAAGACCATCGGCACAACTCCTATACAAGTATGATTCATCCCAAAAGAACTTCTTCACATCGTACATGATCTTTTTTCTTTAATGAAAGGATAAGTCTGAAGGAACAATATCACTAGCCAGATAGTTTGCAAAATCTGTGAACCATGGTATCAAATCTTGTGAAGCAGCCAATACATGCTCATCGGGGAAAGTATCATCAATGTAAGTCTTGTCCCCTAACTCTCTCATAGCTTCATCCTCTAGACGAGATAAGTGATCAGCATCTTGATTTTCAGTTTCTTTTCTATCCATCACTTCAATGTCAAATTCTTGTAGAAGTAATACCCAACGAATCAGCCTAGGTTTCGCATCCTTTTTCGCAATCAAATATCTCAATGCTGAGTGGTCAGTATGCACTATAACTCTAGTACCAAGCAAATAGGAGAGAAATTTCTCAAAAGCAAAGACTACTCCAAGGAGTTATTTCTCGGTTACTATGTAGTTCTTCTGAACCTCATTTAGGGCTTTACTAGAATAGTAAATGGGGTGAAGGATTTTGTTCATTCTCTGTCCCAATACTACACCAAGAGCCACCCCACTAGCAATGCACATCACCTCAAATGGACTGTTCCAATCTGGAGAAATAATGATAGACGCAGACACCAATTTTTCTTTTAGCTCACCGAATGCTTTATGACAAGATTCATCAAAACAAAATTTAAAATCTTTCTCCAGTAGTTTGCACAATGGATGTGAAATCTTTGAAAAGTCTTTAATGAATCTCCGATAAAAACCTGAATGCCCAAGAAAGCTTCTCACACCTTTCACAGAGATTGGTGGGGGAATTCTCTCTATTACCTTGACTTTAGCTCGATCGACCTCTATGCCCTTTTCTAAAATTCGATGACCCAACACAATACCCTCTTTCATCATGAAATGACACTTTTCCCAGTTTAGTACTAAATTGCAGTCTTCACGTCTCTTAAGAACTTCAGATAAATTGGTCAAACACCGCTCGAATGAATCACCAACCATAGAAAAATAATCCATAAACACTTCTATAGTATCCTCCACCATGTCAAAAATTATCGACATCATACATCTCTAAAATGTGGCGGGTGCGTTATACAACCCAAATGGCATTCTTTTGAACGCAAAGGTTTCATATAGACAAGTAAAAGTGGTTTCTCTTGATCTTCTAGTGCAATAGAAATCTGATTATACCCCGAATATCCATCAAGAAAACAGTACCACCCTTTTCCGGAAAGTCTATCCAACATCTGATCCATGAAGGGCATAGGAAAGGGGTCTTTTTCAGTCCATGAGTTTAGTTTGCGGTAATCCATACACACCCTCCATCCAGCAACCGGTCTCATTGGAACAAGTTCATTTTTTTCGTTTGGGACCACGGTCATTCACTACTATCGGTGATTGGATAGATTACTCTGGCATCCAAGCACTTAATGATTTCCTTCTTCACGACCTCTTGCATAGGATGATTTAAGCGTCTCTGGTGCTCAATACTTGTCTTATGATCAGGCATGAGTTGGATTTTATCAGAGCAAATACCAGGAGGGATCCCAATAATGTCCGCAATAGTCCACCCAATAGCTCTTTTGAACATTTTTAGCACCTTCACCAAAATCTGAACTTGTTGTTCATTCAGGTCTGATGCAATGATTACGGCAAAGTGTCACCATCTGCTAAGAATTCATACCTGAGATGAGGTGGGATAGCTTTTAGTTTAATTTTGGAGCCTCCTCTATAGATGGTTTCGCGGGTGGGGACTCGCGATTGTTCATATCTAGCTCATATTTCTTCGGTTTAAACCTAACATAACCTCAGTCAAGAGCCGCGACTAATGAGTCATATTCTTCAATGCAATTGCTATCAAAATTCATTATCACTGCCGCTAATGCTTCTACACCTAGACGTTCTTCTATTTGTTTCTCTGATGTCTCACCCATGTTGTAGGATATAGCAGATTCTGATTGGAGCTCACCACTCAGCCTCATGGACCGACAAATGTTAAAGGTCACTTTCCCATTGTTCAACCGAAATTTCATCTGCCCGTTTTCCATGTCTACTAAGGCTCTTCCCGTAGCAAGGAATGGCCTCCAAAGAATAATGGGCACTTCAAAATCAACTTCACAATCAAGAATAACAAAAACTTCCGGAAATATGAACGACTCCACTTTAACTAGCACATCATTGAGTATCCCTATAGGCCTTTTTACTGTTCGATCAGCCATCAGTAGCCGCATCGCAATGGGCTTTGGATCACCCAAACCCAACTTCTTGTAAATCGAGAGGGGCATGAGATTTATGCTTGCCCCCAGATCACATAATGTTTTCGCAAAATGTAATAACCCGATTGTATAAGGAATAGTGAACGCACCTGGATCTTCTTTCTTTTGAACTAGAGATCTAGTAGCAATAGCACTACAATGCTGCATTCTATCATCATCCTCAAAGGTGACCGATCTTTTCTTTCTGACCAGATCTTTCATAAACTTGGCATAACCGGGCATTTGTTCTAAAGATTCTACCAAAGGGACGTTGATAGAAAGTTGCTTCAACATTGTTATAAAACGCCGATATTTACCATCCTCGGTCTTTTTCAACAATGTTTGAGGAAATGGGGGTGGTGGCCTAGGCATGGGAGTTACCTTTTTAGGCACTTCAGCATCAGTTGCAGTGTTATCATCTAATTCACCATCAACATCTACCACTTTATCAGTATCTTCTGTAACATTTTTCTCATTAGACGACATAGGTGGGTCAATGGTTTGCTTACCACCGCGAGTAGTAATTGCCATACAATGTCCATCATTTTTCGGATTTTGGACAGTGTTGCTAGGAAGAGTGCCAGGTTTCCGTATGTTCACAGTTACAGATAATTGGGCCAATTGTTACTCAAGTTGCTTAATTGATATTGCATATGTATCGACTTTTTTCCAAATACCCGCTAAATAATTCCTCAACTCTTTTTTGTGCTCATCACTAGAATCCAACCTCCTCATCATTTTATGCAATATATCCTCAACTCGCGACATACTACCTCCACCATCCCTAGGAGTAACTTCACGATTTTCAGGAGGAACATAGGTTACATTCCTGCCGTTTCTATTACCATAGTTACCTTGTTGAAGTTTTTGTCGCGGTTGTAGTTTCCATCTCGGACATAATGACCCTAACGATTGTAGTTACCATAGTTCCGACCTTGGTTTCCTTTACCTTTGCGCCAATTATCCTGATTTGAGCCTTGGGCGCTCGGTCGGAAACCCCCTATCAGCTCATTTACCGCATCAGAATCCTCCTCATAATAACACTCATCGTTTTGTGGCGGTGGTTTCGACAAGTAGTTGATTGCATTTATCTTTTCTGCACCCCCAGTGACATGTTTGAGTACCAACCCAAGCTCAGTTCTTATCTGAGCCATTTTGTCACGAATCTCATATGTGGCTGGGTTGTGAGTGGACTGCATTGTGAAGTTATTTCTCCCAGTATCGGACTTCCTAGTACTCCAATCTTTATTGTTCTGGGAGATTTTCTCTAATTTTTCAGCAATCTCAGCATAAGGACACTCCCCATAAGATCCACCTGCTATATTGTCCAACACCGTTTTGTTATTATCATCCTGTCCCTGATAGAAGTATTCCTTCAGTGACTCATCATCTATACAATGATTTGGAACACTTCTCAAGAATGAGGTGAATCTATCCCAAGAACTACTAACTGACTCTCCTGGTAGTGCCACAAATTTATTCACTCTGTCTTTGTGGTTTAGTTTCTTGGAGACTGGATAGTAGCGTGCTAAGAAGACATCCCTTAGTTGGTTCCAAGTGAATATTGAGTTGTATGGGAGCTTAGTTAACCACATAGCAGCCTCTACCGTCAGTGAGAGAGGAAACACTCTGAGACCTATTACATCTAAATCCAAATCACGCCTCCCTACACAGCTTTTACACACTGCCCTTACCTTAGCTATATGGGCAAGTGCATCCTCAGAAGGTAGCCCTGAAAACAAACCTCTGTCAGTGAGCATTTGCATCAAGCTACTAGTTACCACAAATGTGTGCCCTTTGGGTAAGCGCATATAGAGTGTGTTTAGGGTTGATATATCCAGGAACGAATCCCCAAGGACAACCCTAAGGGTCCTTGGAAAGGAACCTTGCATTAGACCAAAAGTTATCAAATTTGACAATGGTCAAACGTCGTTGATGAGTCAACGACCCTTCAATGGTGTCATAGGTCCATCCCTAGCTATTTTTAAAATTTTTAACAACACCCACTCCATGTCACAAACTACCTCATGCAGTACGGGGCCATCGATAAGGTGACGGTGCGTAGGTCGAGGTCTCATCTACTAGGGTCAAGTGGGTTGTGAAAATTTTAAGTTAAGGGATTAATTAGTTCATTAGTTAGGTAATTAATTAAGGGCTAAGGGTTGTTAATTAATTTAGTTAAGGGGATATATAAGACTTATAATCTCATTAAACTAACCTAACACCCAATATTTCCCAAGTCAAAATGCTCTGTGACTTCTCTCTACTTTCTCTCTCTATTGCAAAACCTTATTGAATGCCAACTCAAAGAATTATTAGGTCTACAAGACTTTATATTTTCATAATAAATTCTACATGAACTTCAGGTATGTAATATATTCACTCTTGGAATCTCTTTCCCCAAGAGGCTATTCAAAATTGGTTTCGAATAATGTCAAAAAGTTATGTTTTCTTCCAATTACGAGATTGATCTTTAAAATTGATTTTATATTGATTTATTTTGATTATTATTGTTACATTATGATTATATATTGGTTAATTGTTGTAGTTCTTACTCTTTGACCTAATTCTATTGAAGAATTCATGATTTAACCCTGTTCGCCTAACTCTAGGATATGAATTGAGGTTGAATTGATTAGTGATGATGCAATTGACTTAGTTCTTGTATAGTTTACTATAATATGATATTATGAAGTGTATTTATGCATTAATAATGTTGGATTTATGGTAAGATCATTAAGGAGGGTTATGAAGGATATGTGGTATTACATTGTGATCTTCAATTCTTTACTTCAATGATGATGAATTATGCTTGATAATGGTATTCGATTGAAGTATCGTATGTGATTATATGAAGAAGATGATGATATAATTATTATAATGAAATGTTTGACTATGTGAATTGTGATACCATGTTAAGGGTATGATTGTACAATCTTGAATGTGAATCACTTGTGTGCCTTACAATGATATGATTATGATGTGTTGACCTCACAAATGAAGGGTAGTTATGATAGGAAAATCTCATGAAATACCTAATGAGCTAATGAATTTATACACAAGGTGTTAGTATCCTAGGGCATATACAAAAATATGATCATTTACAAAGCCTTAAAGACATTTCAAAAAGGGACTTTAGCTTAGCACTGAAAGAACTTGTCAAAGAGAGGTGTTGAGTCCCCATAGAAGGAAGATTCACCAAATATTCTCATGAGAGGAGGACTCCAATTGCTAATGGCCGTGTAAAGGGTTCAAGGCATATCTCTTCGTTCTTTAACTATGTTGCCTTCATAAGAATACTACTTCGTCGATCCAATGAGATTGTTATGTTCATGCTTTGGTCCTACCTTGGCAAGTGGACCATCTTCTTTCGGTGTAGGGTTTCATGACACCGGATTCCTTGTTTGGCTCACATAGTCTATTATAAGTTAAGGCATTTTTTCTCAAAATTAAAATAAAATTAATAAAGTGAACACTAACTTGGGTGGCATAAGGGGTTCTACTTTGTGTATCCGACACTCCCGACACAAAGAGACTTATCTCATCCCTAGGATTTGATTCAAAGAAAGGAGCATACTTGGACAAAGTGACAAATCTAATATTCTTGCACACTCATACCTTCTTCATGAAGGTTGTTGAATTATTACACCTTAACCTTCCTTTTTTCCGTTGGAAAGAACCTATCACGAAAAGCCCTTTTAAACACCTCTCATGTTATAGGACCCTGTCTTAAAGACCTATTGTCTCTCCATTGGGTGTACCAAGTTTGAGCCACATCCTTAAGTTCATAGGAGGATAGCTCGTCCTTCTCATTAGAACTCACTCCCATAGACCTCATCATGAGTGTGCTGGGGATCTTCATTAAATTTAGACCCAAAAAACATAGGAGGGTTCATCCTTGTGAAGTCCCTCAAGTGAGAAGAAATGGTACAAGAATTTTATTGAACTTATGGTGACGGTGTTATGTGAATGTTGTGACCTTGTCGGCATTAATTTATGTATTATCACGATCATGGCCTTTTCGGCAAATTACTTGATATACTATGATGCTTTGCATAGTGAATTATGTGAAGTATGATCTTATCTATCTGCATGTGTGTAATGTGAAAGTATTTGTTCTTCTATTGTTTTTACGTGATCATGTTAGATTGTAACTATATGCTTGTGTGTGTAGTCTTAGAGTTGATGCATGATTATTCCTACTTGATTATATGAGTCTATGATGGTTATATTAATTATTATATAGTAGTTTATAGTGTCAATTAACTATAATGGATAAACCTTGTGCTTCTAGAATTATATGCAATATGTGCTAATGTGAAGTATTAGTGTGCCTTGTGTGGTAGACTTGTGTCCCTTACTTGATACATGTATGAATGTGAATATGAGATTTCTTCACTTAGGATATTAAATACTTTTACTCTTTGTATTAATTATATGAGACCTTGAATGATGTTAAGAAGGTCATTCATTTGAAAACCTAAACATAGTTGTAAGATTATGAACCTTGAAGCCGAAAGCCGTAATGGTATCCTTCTTGTATGAATGATGGACTTAAGGTTGGTTAGCTGGAACGACATCATATCATCCTTAAGAAAGTCATTAAGCTATATTAGCCTCCATTTTAAGGAAGCCCTAAGAAATCTCTTTGGTAGGGTGAATGCGATTGGGTTATGAACTAGATATGAAAAACCCATGTGATCCTTTAACGTAAATAACTCTATGAGAAAAAAGGCTAGTACCGAGTGAGTATGGTAAGGAAAGTACCTATAGTTAAAAAATGAGGCTAGAGTGAAAAGAAGCCCTTCATATTCCATAACCATGTGCCTACATGGGATGTGTCCAAGTTCTACTACTGGCAAGTAGAACACCCTCCTTTGGAGTAGGTTAAAACGCCGGATTCCAAGCTATGCTACAATGGTCTATGTCGATTATTGTTTATTATCATAATATGGGATACATACTAGTATTGGAGAAATTCTATCAAGTTTTAGTGGTTGTATGGAACTCTATCTAGACATTGCATAGTAGGCTTTGAATATGTTAGTGAGAGTCCCTAAGTCTTTTCCAAGACCACTACTTGAATGTCCTTATGTGATGAATGTCTCCTAAATGAACTAATGAATGTAATGACTTAAGTTAATAAAGCATGCTAAATAAATAAGTACTTATCTAGAGTAGTTAAGGATTGTCTAGTTAACGTGGAAGGGGGCATAGAAATGGTCACTTTGTATTTTACCTAGATAAGTCTTAATAATGACTCTAGTTATGAAATTGGTTGATTAAGTAGACTTGCTCCAAACTTAGGTAGTCTTAAGGATTACTTAGGTAAGCTCGAAGAGGTCAAACATGGACATTCTCTTCTTGATTTACTTGATTTGGTCTTTTGATAACCTTTGGGAGGTGAATGTCATATTCTATGAATTCTATTGTGTTACGTGAGAATGTTCTTATCCTAGGTAGTTTAAAGGATCTCTTAAGTGTGTGTGAAACGGATTGTATGTATGGTCGCTTTACAACTTAGTCAAGTCAACCTTATAATCAGATTTGGTAGGAGGATCTCATGTCTATGTTCTTGGTGTGTTGTAAGTGTGTAAATCACATTATAGGTGGTGTTAAAGATCATTTATATGTGCATAGAGAGGGTGTATGAGCGGTCTCTCTTTGATAGAGTGCATAGAGAGGGTGTGCGTAGAGTTTTAGGATTGGTCTTAGTGGGGGAATTACATGCTAGAAAGTGTCCAATGTGAAGTTCAGGATCATCACTGTAACAGTAAGGAGTTCACTGTAAATGAACTTGGTTACTGTAAAGTTGTCCTTAAAACTTTGTAAATTTCTTAAGTGACTTCTTATGTGTTTCTAAGGTGTTAAATGTTGTTCTTATTCTTATATTATGATATTTAAATCATATGATGCGTATTTCCATTAAATGTGTTTATTATTTTTATACATTATGTCAACTTAGTACATACGCTTATACTAATCATGATTTTATCTATCTTGAAGGTGATTCATAGATGAAAGTTCATTTGGGAGATATGCTTTGATTATAGGATCTTTCAAGCAAGTTGAAGTATGTCCTTATTTGACTCGAGGGCATAGATATTTTTTCCCTTATTGAAGTATTTTTATAGACTCAATAGTACTATATTTCTATAGTATGGTCCTTCTACCAAGTACTCCAGTGTCTTAGATTTGATGACTTATTATTTCCTATGGATTTATAAGAAAGAGATTTTAATGAATATTAGAATGTAGTGAAAAGTTTTAATTCTGCACTAC
>JAKWJD010001766.1:25510403-25597903 GCA_027705065.1 Solanum peruvianum
TGATGTTTATTAAATAATATTGACTCACAAGGTCGGTGTTTTATTAATTTATATTTTAACTTATATAAAATCGTAATCAGAAAGACGATTTTATTTGAAATTAATTTAAAATATAATCAATATATAAATATTTTAATGAAAGTTTATATAATTACATACTATAAACATGTACCGACTTTCAGAAGTCGATACTATAATTTATATATTTATTATTTTACACTAATCGTCCTCTGGAAGATGATTTAAATAAAAGTAATTAAAAAAACTTCTTAATTTTTTTAATTAAATTGAGAAAAATTAAAATATTTTAATTTATTTATAATACTTACATCAAGAGGTCGGTTTTTGTTGTAATTCATTTTTCTGGGATAATTCCGACCTACTGAAGACAAAATTCTATTTTTCCGCTATACATTGCATAAAAACCGAATTTTCGTAGTAGGTTTTCATATCAACGTAGGTTCATACTCTTAATAAGGATTATTGATCTAACTTTTTATTTATAAAAGTAGTCAAAACTTTTACACTTTTTTCAACAATTAATTGTAGGTGTAAAATGAAAAATTAGTATTATGCTAGAAAAATTATGATTAATTAGAACATTTTAAACAAATAGATCTTCGGATTTCTCTTTTTTAAAAAATAATTAGATGAAATAAAAATATTGACATCATGAGATCGGTAATTCACTATAATTTTTTTATATAACTTATGTAAAACCATTATCCGGAGGACGGTCCATTGAAAGTTAATCGAAAATATTAATTTATTTATTTGCTTGAATTCACTACATAACTATTCCCCAAACCTATGACCTAAAAATATAGATACACCTGATCTTAAAGAAGATCCTATTACCCCTTGAAATAATTTTATTCATATTTTTGTGCACCTTTTGTCTGATGTGGCACCTTCAACCATCTAATTTTGTTTCGTTTGTAGACACATCCCCACCATGTGTGTAAATAATTTTTAAAAATAAAAACTATAATGAATTAGAAATAATTCTTAATTTTTTAGAAAAATATTTTGGATTTTTCTTACAAAATAATTTTTAATATTTTTGAAAGAGAATATTCTAACTTTTTTTTATCTTGTAATAAAGCTAAGTTAATACAAATTATTTTACCTTGTATCGAAACTTTGTTTTACATACATTCATTATTTTCTCTTTTATTTTTTCATTGAGTATATTTTGTTTGTCTCTATTTGATTTGATTGCATATGTCTTGTATTTAAAATTTAATTACTAACGGATAGCAAAATAAGTGAAGAAAATCAAGTTAAACATTAAAATTAAAGTATACTTTTTAATTGTATTTTAAATATACACAATTTATTAAAAATAATTCAAAGTGAAAAAATAATAAATGAATTGGAAAATATTAAAGTGAAGAAATTTCAATAATTAATTTACAAAGAAAGAAAGAAAGATAATTCATTATATAAAAAATATATTATCCATAAATATGTGTACTAACTAATTATAAAATTATCAATTAAAAAATAACATATGTCAAATTTGTGTTCTTATCACTTGCCGTCAAGAGAGTGTGCACACTTTCTATTACATGTCAGCGTTTGTGGTGTATTTATTCTATTTTAAATTAGTTTAGGGGGTAATAGGACTCTAGTTAAGTTTAGGTGTGTCTCTCGGATTTCAAAATTTCGGTCATAGTCTAGGGGTACTTGTGCTTTTTTCCTAAGAATTTGATGATTATTAATTTAATTACATACTATTTAATTTTACCAACTTCCGGAAGTCGGCATTATAACTTTGGTTGTGTTTTATTTTACACAACACTGTCCTCCACAAGACGATTTAAATGAAAACAATTGAAAATATTCCTCAATTTTGTTTTTTATATTTAATTGAGAAAAATAATTTTTTAAAATATTTTTATTCATCTAATACCGACATCGAGAGGTCGTTTTTATTGTAAATCATTTTTCCACTAAAAATCGACCTCCTCAATTGTTCGGGATGCCATCGATTTTTCTTTAGTCTATGTTCACCATGTGTCACGACCCAATTCGGGGACGCGACTGGAACCCACATTTACCCTCCTATGTGAGCGAACCAACACATCTAAACCTTAACATTTCAATATAATATCAACAGAAAATAATGCGGAAGACTTAAACTCATAAATAAAACAACTCAACTATTATTAATATTCCCAAAATCTGGAAGTCATCATCACAAGAACATCTATGATCAAATTACTAATCTAAACTATCTAAGAATGTCTAAGAAGCTAAAAATACATAAGAAACTAGTCCATGCCGGAAGTCAAGGCATCAAGACTTATAGAGAAGATCCAGTCCAAGCTAGAAGCGTTAGCTCACCCTGAGATCCGTATGACGAAATCTGGCCCGAATTACTGTTGTGTTGAAGTTGACGGAACGTTTGCTGCATAACACAAATAACAAAGAGGAAAACATAAAGGTAGGGGGTCAGTACAACCACACGTACTGAGTAGATATCATCGGCCAACTCAAAATAGAAGATAATATATATCAAGTAATATTATAAATCAACTATAAACTCAACATGTAGCAACAACAAGTATCATAATCGTCAATAACTACCATCAAGTTCATTCATGAGGGCTCAAGCCTCATTACCATACTCATTTGGGAATTAAGTTCATTATGTTGAGTATATTATCATCTTTTGAGATTCATTATCTTTCTTCCTCTTGTGTCGGTACGTGACACTCCGATCCCCTACCACTATGTGTCGGAACGTGACACTCCGATCCCCTACCACTATGTGTCGGAACGTGACACTCTGATCCCCTATATGTGTCGGAACGTGACACTCCGATCCCCTATATGTGTCGGTACGTGACACTCCGATCCCCTATATCTACGTGTCGGTTCGTGACACCCGTCCCACTAATACTATGTGTCGGAACGTGACACTCCGATCCACTAATACTATGTGTCGGAACGTGACACTCCGATCCACTAAATTCATTCTATCCGTTCATCAAGCCTTCTCTATACCAAGGCATCATCAATCCCATTACTTTAATTCGTCAAGCCTTCTTTTATACCAAGGCATCATCATTAATACCATAGATTAAAGTATCTTTCAAGATTTGGGATTCAAGGGTTTTCATCATGCTTGTTTTATCAAAATCACAAAATCAATATCATACAAGCATACAATTAAGCATATAGACAGGTTTACAATATCATCAACACATATTATTCACTATTAAGAGTTCACTACGAGTATCGTAATATAAACCATAACCTACCTCCACCGAAGAATGAATCAACAAGCTATCTTCTCAAAATCCTTGCTATCCTCTTCGTTTCTCTCTCTCTACTCGTTCGTTCTCTCTCTCTTTCTGTTCTTTTCTTTTGTTTTGTTTTATTCAAACCCTCCTTCTTTTTACCCTAATTAAAAGTATAATTAAGTGTAAAGGAGGACAATAAAACCCACTAATTAATTAAGGTTACCCTTTTTAAACCCCAAGTAATTATACCTATTAATATTAACCCTCAATCTTTATAATTAAGGAAAGAATAGTCCAAAACGACCCAAAACGTGTAGAGGAATCCTATTTTGCCTGGGACTGCGCAACCTGTGACGGGCCGTCGTGCCTGCAACGGTCCGTCACGGTGGTCGTCGCAGCTCCCTCGAGCTCAAGTGGCCTGTGACGGCCCGTCACAGCCGTGACGGTCCGTCCTGTTCCTCCGTCATGACGGTCAGAAACTCGTTTCTTGCACCAAATTCTCAAAAGTTGAAGTGTTTTGCAACGGAACTCACGACGGTTCGTCGTGGATGTGACGGCACGTCCTGCAGGTCCGTCACAATTACAGAGAGTCGATTTTCAGTACCCAATTTCCAAATTCTAAGTGCCATGGGACGACACCTCCTCGACGGGCCGTCGTGACCACGACGGTCCGTCGTTCCATCCGTCGTCCCAGCCAGTTTTTCCAGAATTAAAATCTGTTGCTCAAAACGACTAAACAGGTCGTTACAATAGATACCAATTTACCCATCGTTCGTCCCCGAACGATCAAAAGAAGAAAAATAGTGGCGAAAAGGAGTACCTGAATCTGTAAACAGGTGTGGGTATTTTTCTTGCATATCCGCCTCCTTCTCCCAAGTAGCCTCTTCAACCGGTCGATTCTTCCATTGGACCTTGATGGACGCAATTTCTCTCGACCTCAACTTGCGAACCTCTCTATCTAAAATAGCAACTGGTTCCTCTTCATAAGTCAAGTTTCCATCCAACAAAACTGAATCCCAACGGATAATGTAGTTTCCATCTCCGTGGTATCTCTTCAACATGGACACATGAAACACCGGATGCACTCCGGACAGCCCTGGGGGCAAGGCTAATTCATAAGCCACCTGCCCTATTCTCTTAAGCACTTCAAATGGTCCAATGTACCTTGGACTCAACTTACCCCTTTTTCCGAACCGCATCACCCCTTTCATGGGTTAAACCTTCAACAAGACTTGTTCACCTTCCATGAACTCCAAGTCTCTAACCTTTCGGTCTGCATACTCCTTTTGTCTACTTTGAGCCGCCAAAAGCTTTTCTTGAATAGCTTTCACCTTCTCCATAGAATCTCTCAACAGATCAGTCCCCCAAGGTCTAACTTCAAAGGCATCAAACCAACCAATGGGAGGTCTACACCTCCTCCCATACAATGCTTCAAATGGAGCCATGTCAATGCTGGAGTGATAGCTATTATTGTATGAAAACTCTGGTAAAGGTAAAAAGTTATCCCAATGGCCACCAAACTCTATCACACATGCACGAAGCATATCCTCCAACACTTGAATCGTTCGCTCAGACTGACCATCGGTCTGAGGGTGAAATGCCGTGCTAAGGTCCAACCTTGTACCTAATTCAGCATGTAGTGTCCTCCAAAACTTAGAGGTAAACTGCGTACCTCTATCCGATATGATGGAGAGTGGAACTCCATGCAACCGAACGATCTCTGAGATGTAGATTTTGGCCAACTCCTCTGCATTGTAGGTCACCTTGACCGGAATGAAGTGAGCAGACTTAGTTAACCTATCAACGATCACCCAAATAGAGTCATACTTACCCAATGTCTTTGGAAGACCAACCACGAAGTCCATCGCGATTCTCTCCCACTTCCATTCAGGAATGGGCATTCTCTGAAGTGTTCCTCCGGGCCTTTGGTGTTCATACTTTACTTGTTGACAATTTGGACATTTGGCCACAAACTCAACAATATCTCGCTTCATTCTACTCCACCAGAAGTGTTGCTTTAGGTCCGCGGTACATCTTGGTTGCACCAGGATGTATAGAATATCCGGAACTATGAGCTTCTGTAAGAATAGTGGTGATTAAATCATCGATGCGGGGTACACATACTCTTCCCTTAATCCTCAAAATACCTTCCCCATCGATTATTGCTTCCTTGGCCTCTCCTTGCAACACTTTATCTCGAATTCGCCTTAGTTTCTCATCATCAAACTGTTTCCCCTTAATCTGATCAAGAAAAGAGGATTTTGCCTCTACACAAGCTAACAATCCTCCCTTCTCGTTTATTTCTAACCTCATAAGGTCATTAGCCAAAATCTGCACTTCTCTAGCCAATGGGCGTCTAGAAGCTTGCAAATGAGCTAGACTTCCCATGCTTCCGGCCTTCTACTCAAAGCATCTGCCACAACATTTGCTTTTCCCGGATGATACAAGATAGTGATGTCGTAGTCCTTCAGTAGTTCCATCCATCTCCTCTGTCTCAAGTTCAAGTCTTTCTGAGTGAATACATACTGTAGGCTACGATGGTCCGTGTAGACTTCACACTTAACCCCATACAAGTAGTGTCTCCATTGCTTTAGTGCAAATACTACCGCGGCCAATTCCAAATCATGAGTTGGATAGTTACGTTCATGCACTTTTAATTGTCTTGAAGCATAAGCGATCACGTTCTTCTCTTGCATTAGCACTGCACCCAAACCCGAATAGGATGCATCACAATAGACAATGAAGTTCTTACCCTCTACCGGCAAGGTAAGGATAGGCGCGGTAGTCAACAAAGTCTTGAGTTTCTGAAAGCTTTCCTCACACTCGTCCGACCATACAAATGGGACGTTTTGCTTAGTCAAGTTCGTCAATTGGGAAGCAATAGAAGAGAATCCCTTGACGAATCGGCGTAGTAGCTAGCTAACCCAACAAAACTCCTTATTTCTGACACGTTTGTAGGTCTTACCCAATTCTTCACTGTCTCAATCTTGGATGGATCCACCATCACCCCATCCTTAGAAACCACGTGCCCCAAGAAGGACACTGAATCTAGCCAAAACTCACACTTGGAGAATTTCGCATAAAGCTTTTTCTTCCTCAACAACTCTAACACCATTCTCAAATGCTCCTCATGTTCCTTCTTACTTTTGGAGTATATCAGTATATCATCAATAAACACAATCACAAAGAGGTCCAAGTATGGCTTGAAAATACCGTTCATCAAGCTCATGAAGGCAGCAGGGGCATTCGTAAGACCAAATGACATTACCACCACAATTCATAATGCCCATACCTAGTTCGAAAAGCAGTCTTTGGAACATCCGTTGCTCGTATTTTCAATTGGTGATAACCGGACCTCAAGTCAATCTTTGAGAAGACACAAGCACCTTGTAACTGATCGAACAAGTCATAAATGCGAGGAATGGGGTACTTGTTCTTAATAGTTACTTTGTTCAACTGTCGGTAATCTATGCACATTCGGAAACTCCCATCCTTCTTCTTTACAAATAGCACCGGAGCACCCCAAGGAGATGCACTTGGTCTAATGAAGCCTTTGCTCAACAACTCTTGAAGTTGTGCCTTTAACTCTCTTAATTCGGCGGGAGCCATTCTATACGGGGTATAGAAATGGGGCGAGTACCGGGTTCAAGATCGATACAGAAGTCAATATCCCTATCCGGTGGCATACCGGGAAGATCTGCAGGGAACACATCCAAAAATTCACGGACTACCGAAACCGACTCAATTGAAGGTACTTGGGTAGTGTCATCCCTAAGATGGGCCAAGAAAGCTAAACAACCCTTACTAACCATCTTCTGGGCACGAATAAAGGAGATGATACGCACCGGATTGGAAGTGTAGTCACCCTCCCACACTAACGGATCTGCCCCAGGCTTGGCTAACGTTACCGTTTTAGCATTACAATCCAAAATCGCAAAGTTTGGATAAAGCCAAGTCATACCCAGAATTACATCAAAGTCACCCATTTCTAAAATAACCAAATCTACATAAGTGTTGCTCCCCACAAAATTCACCAAACAAGACCTATACACTTTTTCGACTATCACAGACTCACCCACCGGAGTAGAAACACGAATAGGCATGTCAAGTAATTCACAATGTAAATTTAGACCGTTAGCAAATGAGGAAGATACATATGAAAATGTGGAGCCAGGGTCGAATAATACAGATGCCATGCAATCACAAACCAAGAGATTACCTGTGATAACAGCATCAGACGCCTCCGCCTCAGACCTCCCAGGGAAAGCATAACAATGGGCCCCATTATTTGTCTGTCCGTTGCCCCTACCATGTTGTGTAGTAGTGGCTCCGTTTTGCCCATCACCTCTGCTGTTTTGGTGACCGCCATTACCTCGACCACCACGTCCTCCAGAAAAACGGCCTCTACCATGACCACCCCTACCTCTAGCTAGTGGGGCTCTGTAACTCTGTTTTGGACAATTCCTCCTAATATGTCCAATCTCCCCACATCCATAGCACTCTCTGGAATCGGGCATAGGTCTCTCAGAGTAGTGTTGACCGTTCTGAGGTGGACCCCTAACTACAGTCTGTAGTGAAGACTGTATTGGTCGAACTGAGTGACCTCCGGAGTTCTGTCCTCTAGAGTAGGAACCATTAAACTCACCTCCCCTTCGAAATCTCTTTGATGTCGATGTCGTGGTGAAGTCATCTGGCTTCACTCCTTCCACCTCTATCACAAAGTCTACCACCTCTTGGAAGGATGTTGCTGTTGCCGCTATCTGTAAGGCTGAAATCCGCAATTCTGACCTCAACCCCTTCACAAAACGGCGGATCCGTTCTTGTGGACTAAAACATAGTTGGGTGGCGTATCTGGATAGTGCGCGAAATTTAGCCGCGTATGCATTAACCGTCATTCTACCTTGCTCCAGACTCAAGAACTCATCCCTCTTTCTATCTCTCAAAGTCCTTGGGATATATTTCTCCATAAATAGGGTAGAGAATGATTCCCAAGTCATAGGTGGTGCCTCTGTTGGTTGACACTCAACATGTGAACGCCACCACATTTTGGCGTTACCTTGGAACTGATAGCTCATGAACTCGACACCAAACCTCTCTACTATCCCCATCTTGTGTAGTAGCTCATGACAATCAACTAGAAAATCATAAGCATCCTCAGATTCTGCACCCTTGAAGACTGGAGGTTTCAATTTCAAGAACTTACTAAAAAGTTCGTGTTGATCGTTTGTCATAATAGGCCCAGTAGTCAGACGTGGAAATGTGCCTATTCCCAATGTTGCATCCATGCGGGGAGCCATAGTAGCCGCATGTCGTATCTCTGAAACCGGAGGTGTTGGTGCAGAAACCACTGGAGGTGCTTGACCCTGATCAGACAACCCGCTAAGATAAGCAAGTACTTGGTTGATCATCTCTGGGGTAGGTTGGGGTGGCATTCCTCATTCTTCCCTTGTTCGTTTTCCCCTTCCTCACCCTCTCTTACTACATCCTCAGTCGGTGGAGGAGTCACCGCCCTAGTATCAGATGGGCTAGGGGCTCGTCCTCTTCCTCTAGAGGACGTCCTCCCACGACCTCTTCCACGGCCTCTTGCCGCTGTTCCTCCTCGAGCCACAGCCCCAGTGGCTGGCTCAGTAGTTTCATGTCTTTCCGTTGTCGCTGCTGGTGCGGTCGTTGCTCTAGTTCTAACCATCTGCGAAATAGAGTGAAGATGGTCAGATACCAATTTGTATCACCTAGATACCAATTGGACTCAAGTAGTAGCACGAAAGAAAGATGAAAGAATGGAATTTTCCTAAAGTCTTATAGCCTCTCAAGGAAAAGTAAAGGCGTCCCCCTACCGTTCCTTAAGACTCTACTAGACCTGTTCTTGTGTGATGAGACCAACGAACCTAATGCTCTGATACCAAGTCTGTCACGACCCAATTCGGGGACGCGACTGGCACCCACATTTACCCTCCTATGTGAGCGAACCAACCCATCTAAACCTTAACATTTCAATATAATATCAACAGAAAATAATGCGGAAGACTTAAACTCATAAATAAAACAACTCAACTATTATTAATATTCCCAAAATCTGGAAGTCATCATCACAAGAACATCTATGATCAAATTACTAATCTAAACTATCTAAGAATGTCTAAGAAGCTAAAAATACATAAGAAACTAGTCCATGCCGGAAGTCAAGGCATCAAGACTTATAGAAGAAGATCCAGTCCAAGCTAGAAGCGTTAGCTCACCCTGAGATCCGGTATGACGAAATCTGGCCCGAATTACTGTTGTGTTGAAGTTGACGGAACGTTTGCTGCATAACACAAATAACAAGAGGAAAACATAAAGGTAGGGGGTCAGTACAACCACACGTACTGAGTAGATATCATCGGCCAACTCAAATAGAAGATAATATATATCAAGTAATATTATAAATCAACTATAAACTCAACATGTAGCAACAACAAGTATCATAATCGTCAATAACTACCATCAAGTTCATTCATGAGGGCTCAAGCCTCATTACCATACTCATTTGGGAATTAAGTTCATTCTGTTGAGTATATTATCATCTTTGAGATTCATTATCTTTCTTCCTTTCTTCCTCTTGTGTCGGTACGTGACCTCTGATCCCCTACCACTATGTGTCGGAACGTGACACTCCGATCCCCTATATGTGTCGGTACGTGACACTCCGATCCCCTATATCTACGTGTCGGTTCGTGACACCCGTCCCACTAATACTATGTGTCGGAACGTGACACTCTCCGATCCACTAATACTATGTGTCGGAACGTGACACTCCGATCCACTAAATTCATTCTATCCGTTCATCAAGCCTTCTCTATACCAAGGCATCATCAATCCCATTACTTTAATTCGTCAAGCCTTCTTTTATACCAAGGCATCATCATTAATACCATAGATTAAAGTTTCTTTCAAGATTTGGGATTCAAGGGTTTTCATCATGCTTTTTTTATCAAAATCACAAAATCATTTCATACAAGCATACAATTAAGCATATAGACAGGTTTACAATATCATCAACACATATTATTCACTATTAAGAGTTCACTACGAGTATCGTAATAAACCATAACCTACCTCCACCGAAGATTGAATCAACAAGCTATCTTCTAAAAATCCTTGCTATCCTCTTCGTTTCTCTCTCTCTACTACTCGTTCGTTTCTCCTCTCTTCTGTTCTTTTCTTTTGTTTTGTTTTATTCAAACCCCCTTCTTTTTACCCTAATTAAAAGTTTAATTAAGTGTAAAGGAGGACAATAAACCCACTAATTAACTTAAGGTTACCCCTTTTAACCCCCAAGTAATTAGACCTATTAATATTAACCCTCAATCTTTATAATTAAGGAAAGAATAGTCCAAAACGACCCCTAAAACGTGTAGAGGAATCCTATTTTGCCAGGGACTGCGCAACCTGTGACGGCCGTCGTGCCTGCGACGGTCCGTCACGGTGGTCGTCGCAGCTCCCTCGAGCTCAAGTGGCCTGTGACGGCCCGTCACAGCCGTGACGGTCCGTCCTGTTCCTCTGTCATGACGGTCAGAAACTCGTTTCTTGCACCAAATTCTCAAAAGTTGAAGTGTTTTGCAACGGAACTCACGACGGTTCGTCGTGGATGTGACGGCACGTCCTGCAGGTCCGTCACAATTTACAGAGAGTCGATTTTCAGTACCCAATTTCAAAATTCTAAGTGCCATGGGACGAAACCTCCTCGACGGGCCGTCGTGACCACGACGGTCCGTCGTTCCATCCGTCGTCCCAGCCAGTTTTTCCAGAATTAAAATCTGTTGCTCAAAACGACTAAACAGGTCGTTACACCATGTTAGACCTAGATCTTATTTTATTTAGTTAGGTAGTTCACTAGAAAAATTCTTATTAGACTTGGTTATAGTTTCTAGTATTGCTACATTTACTTTCACATTCAAGGTTTATCTTCTACATTATTAGTTTAGTTATTAGATCATTATTCAGTAATGGGACCTTGTCTTTAGTTATTTAACCTACTTTCATAACATAAATGCCTTAGTTTTTTGTTTTCTTGGTTTAGTTGTTTGCTAGTAGTGGTTCTCCCACCGAGTTGTAATATGGGTGCCATTCACAACGGTCTGGGTCTTGAAAAAAATATGTTCAATTAAGATCACAAGCATCATGCAGTGATATATTTTTTTTATCACTTAACCTTAAGTAACTCTAACTTCAAATTTGTATTGATTTGTATTAGATTTATTTAGTAACAAACTACCCCCTCAAAATAATTTGTAAGCTAATTTAGTTAAATAAATAACAAGTGCAAATATAAAACATAAAATTAAGAAAATAAATAAAATAATTAAAATGCTTTGAGGGATATTATTGTATTAACATAGACCTATCCCATTGTATTATATCCTCTGTATTACTAATACCTCCAAATGGAAGGTATTCGTAATCCATCCTAAGGTATCATGCATGTAGGATGCATTTTAATACACAAATTATTTATACATAGGCCCAAATTCCTACAAAACATAGAACTAAATAAAATCATACATAATACATGGACTATTTCTTGTAATGTGACCTACCAAACGACCCTTTAATTTAATGTTTGGTTGCAAAGTTAGGGATAACTTATCCCAGGATTAAAACTTAATTTAGGGATAAGTTTTTCCTCACTAGTGGAGGCATTGTAATCCCAAGATAACATATGTTGGGGTAAGATGAGGAAATTTTAAAAAACTACTCCCTTAAACTCGCTATTATACACAACTTTTACGCTCAAATTGATTAACATAATTTTTAACAATATTTATAACAACATTCACAACCTTATTTATTCGTTGTTTTCATGATAAATATATTTTTCTAGTAAAAATTAATATTATGAAATTACAAATTTTATTTATGAACATACTACAAGTTAAATTTATTTTCGTAATTAATATGTTTATTTATATTTTACTTTCTCTTAAAATGTTTACTCCACTACTAAATTACATATTTTTCATTATATAGTTAATTATTCACTTAAGATTTATATTTTATCTATAACTAAAAAGAAGATAACTTTAATATTAAATTTTATTTCACATTATTAAATTTAAAATGAAAGTGTAATTTCTAAGCTAAATAAGATGAAAGTTTTACTTTTAAACTAAATAAACTTAGATGAAAGTTCTTTTTAAGCTAATCTAGATCAAAATCTTATTACAAGCTAAAAAAGAAGAACATTTCACTTTAAAGCTAAATAAGATGAAAGTTTAATTTTTAAAACATACTGCAAAATTATTGAAATGCACACACAAAAATATTTCAGATAAATTAGATGGAAATTTTATTTTTAATAATGAAATACAAATTCTTGCAACTAGAATATAATAAAAAACTACCTAAGGTGAGGGTATTTTCGTAAATAAATAACTTATTCTAAAAAATTATACAATGAATATTGGTTTGAATATGTCAAACCAAACAAGAAATAAGAACTAATATCAACATAACTTATCCCTGCATAACTTATTCATGTATAACTTATCTCAACATAAGTAGTATTCAATGTAAATGACCCCTAAAAACTGATCATTTATTTTGTAACAAAATTTTCTACTGCCTTTATTTATAGGAAATAATATGAAATTTGAAATAATATCATAAATATGCACTTTAATATAATTTAGGAATTATGATTACAGAAAATCATGGGAGTAATGAAAGATAAACATAATTAATTTTTTATATGAAAGTATATGAATAAATGGGGTGGTAATTATCACATTCATTTTTTACCATTATAAAAAATACATAAATAGGAAAAATTGTTACAAAAGTAAGAAAACAAGAAGACAAATAAGAACCTTGACCAATGCGAGGTACCTAATAGTATTTTTTTATTTATCTCTATATTACATGAATATGAGGTTCAATTGACAAATACATCTATCTTGCGGGATCTTTCAACTTTTCTATAATAACAAGTTTTTCCACAACGAGTATTATAACCATCTCAAGTTACATTTGCTCATAAAAGTTAAATTAAACTCTATTCATCTTAATAACAAAGAACGTAAAAATGAATTTTTTTTGTGATAAAGTAAATTTTGTTCAAATCATATAATATGAGGGAACAAACTTGGTCAAACTTTATCCATATATATTGATAAATAATTTTTAAAATAAATTAGATTTTAAAAATTAAGTGTAAATATGGGTAATTAGCGACTAATAATATGTTAATCAGTATCAGACACTGAATTTTTTTTAGGGGGTTTGAAAAAGAAAAGTATAAACGTGTAAATAAGACTTCATGATGAGAACCTTGAATTCTTTTGGGTTTAAAACCACACTTTAGCACGTTCTTAAAAGTTAAAAAGAATAGAAACAAAGAACTAGACAAACTAAATTGAAAATAAAATAAAACATAAAAAAACTCTAGCAAAAAAAAGAAAGAAAGATAAAATGCTTACATAGAAACCCAAACATTGACATGCAACCTAATTTCATGTAGACTTGGCACTTCATCATCCGTTTCTCCTTGGTATTGAGGGAGTTCAGAGTATACAGACATACATACATACATACAGACATACAGACAGACAGACATACAGACAGACATACAAACAAACGACAACATATAGAGACATACAGACATACAGACTACATACATACATACATACATACGACCCAGATAGAGATATATATATATATAGATATATATATATATATATATATATATAGATTTATATATATATATATATATATATATATATATATATATATATATATAGCGGTATCATGTGTAGCAAGAATTTTTCCATTTGACAACAAAATATTGGCAACACTTCTAAGGCATATTGTTTAGTGGTATATGCTACACTTTTTAAGCATTGACAAATCATGATACTACTGGCAACAAGGAATTACACATATGACTACACTTTGACCGTATGTTGTATAAATCTAAAACAACACTTAACAAGTGTGGACTTGTAGTTTCCCGACTTTTACGATAATACTATTTCCCTCCAACATATTTAACTCTCCCTAGATTTTTAAATCTTTCCAATTTTTTTTTTTTTTTATAAAAACACAATTTAACTCTAAAATTTAAAAAGAGCTCATTCCCATTTTTCCAGAATCTCAATCTTAGGAGTTAAACCCTCTTCTTGTCATTTCCACCAAAGATTCACCATTGTAGTTGTTGACATCCATTTTTGATCGACCTATAATTCTTTTGAGATTACTAGTCGATTAAATAGGTAGTTTTAAAATATATTTTGAGTTAAAATTTTTAATCAATTTTGTATAAAAATTATATAATTTATTATGCATGATTTATAAAAAGTATTTTATTTATAATTAAAATATTCTTATTGATTATATTTATCGATAGTTAAACTAGAAACAATCATTTTACACAAATGTTTTAAAATTTAAGGGTGTTTAATTTTCGAAGTATCTTATAAATCGGATAGCAATTCTTAAATTTTTCCTCCAAATCATTTAGATTCAACATATTTGGTTCTAAATTCTTTCCAATTCTAGGCAACATAACCAATACATAAGAATTTAGTCTAATAATGTAACGACCTGTTTAGTCGTTTTGAGCAGCAGATTTTATTTCTGAAAAATTGGCTGAGGCAACGGACCCCACGACGGACCGTCACAGGCACGACGGACCGTCGCAGGGTCTCGTTTGAATATACTTAGGAATTGAGAGATAGAAAAAGGGATGAATTCTTGAGTCTAGAGCAAGGTAGGATGACGGTTAACGCATATAAGGCCAAATTCCGTGCATTATCTAGATATGCCACCCAACTTTGTTTCAGTCCACAAGAACGGATTCGCCATTTTGTGAAGGGGTTGAGGTCAGAGTTGCGGATTTCGGCCTTTCAGATAGCGGCAACGGCAACATCCTTCCAAGAGGTGGTAGACTTTGTGATAGAGGTGGAAGGAGTGAAGCCACATGACTTCACCACGACATCGACATCAAAAAGGTTTCGAAGGGGAGGTGAGTTTAATGGTTCTTACTCTAGAGGACAGAGCTCCGGAGGTTACTCAGTTCGACCAATTCAGTCTTCACTACAGACTGTAGTTGGGGGGTCCACCTCAGAACGGTCAACACTACTCCGAGAGAGACCTATGCCTGACTCCAGAGAGTGTTATGGATGTGGGGAGATTGGACATATATTAGGAGGAATTGTCCAAAACAGAGTTATAGACCCCCAATAGCTAGAGGTAGAGGTGGTCATGGTAGAGGCCGCTTTTCTGGAGGATGTGGTGGTCGAGGTAATGGTGGTCACCACAACGGCAGAGGTGATGGGAAAATTGGAGCCACTACGACACAACATGGTAGGGGCAACGGACAGACTCGTGATAGGGCCCATTGTTACGCTTTCCCTGGGAGATCTGAAGCGGAGGCGTGATGCTGTTATCACAGGTAATCTTTTAGTTTGTGATTGCATGGCATCTGCATTATTTGACCCTGGCTCCACGTTTTCATATGTATCTTCATCATTTGCTAATGGTTTAAATTTACATTGTGAATTACTTGACACGCCTATTCGTTCTACTCCGGTGGGTGAGTCTGTGATAGTTGAAAAGGTATATAGGTCTTGTTTGGTGAACTTTGTGGGGAGCAACACTTATGTAGATTTGGTTATCTTAGAAATGGTTGATTTTGATTTAATTCTGGGTATGACTTGGCTTTCTCCGAATTTCGCGATCTTGGATTGTAATGCTAAGACTGTGACGTTAGCCAAACGTGGAGCAGATCCGTTAGTGTGGGAGGGTGACTACACTTCCAATCCGGTGCGTATCATCTGCTTTCTTCGTGCTAAGAAAATGGTTAGTAAAGGGTGTTTAGCGTTCTTGGCACATCTCAAGGATGACACTACCCAAGTACCTTCGATTGAGTCGGTCTCGGTAGTCTGTGAGTTTTTGGATGTGTTCCCTGCAGATCTTCCTGGTATGCCACCAGATAGGGATATTGACTTCTGTATTGATCTTGAACCGGGTACTCGCCCCATTTCTATACCCCCTTATAGAATGGCTCCCGCGGAGTTAAGAGAGTTAAAGGCACAACTTCAAGAGTTGTTGAGCAAAGGCTTCATTAGACCAAGTGCATCTCCTTGGGGTGCTCCGGTTTTGTTCGTGAAGAAGAAGGATGGGAGTTTTCGGATGTGCATAGACTACAGACAACTGAACAAGGTAACTATTAAGAACAAGTACTCCATTCCTCGCATTGATGACTTGTTCGATCAGTTACAAGGTGCTTGTGTCTTCTCTAAAATTGACTTGAGATCCGATTATCATCAATTGAAAATACGGGCAACGGATGTGCCAAAGACTGCTTTTCGAACTAGGTATGGGCATTATGAATTTGTGGTAATGTCTTTTGGTCTTACAAATGCCCCTGCTGCTTTCATGAGCTTGATGAACGGGATTTTCAAGCCATATTTGGACCTCTTTGTGATCGTGTTTATTGATGATATACTGATATACTCCAAGAGTAAAAAGGAACATGAGGAGCATTTGAGAATGGTGTTAGAGTTGTTGAGGAAGAAAAAGCTTTATGCGAAATTCTCCAAGTGTGAGTTTTGGCTAGATTCAGTGTCCTTCTTGGGGCACGTAGTTTCTAAGGATGGAGTGATGGTGGATCCATCTAAGATTGAGACGGTGAAAAACTGGGTAAGACCTACAAACGTGTCAGAAATAAGGAGTTTCGTTGGTTTAGCTAGCTACTACCGTCGATTTGTCAAGGGATTCTCTTCTATTGCTTCCCAATTACGAACTTGACTAAGCAGAATGTTCCATTTGTATGGTCAGATGAGTGTGAGGAAAGCTTTCAGAAACTCAAGACTTTGTTGACTACTGCACCAATTCTTACCCTGCCAGTAGAGGGTAAAAACTTCATCGTTTATTGTGATGCATCCTTTTCGGGTTTGGGTGCAGTGCTAATGCAAGAGAAGAATGTCATTGCTATGCTTTGAGGCAATTAAAGGTGCATGAACGTAACTACCCTACCCATGATTTGGAGTTGGCCGCGGTTGTATTTGCACTAAAGCAATGGAGACACTATTTTTATGGGGTTAAGTGTGAAGTCTATACGGATCATCGTAGCCTACAGTATGTTTTTACTCAGAAAGATTTGAACTTGAGACAGAGGAGGTGGATGGAACTACTGAAGGACTACGACATCACTATTTTGTATCATCTGGGGAAGGCGAATGTGGTGGCGGATGCTCTAAGTAGAAAGGCCGGAAGCATGGGAAGTTTAGCTCATTTGCAGATTGCTAGACGCCCATTGGATAGAGAGGTTCATATTCTGGCTAATGACCTTATAAGGTTAAAAATAAATGAGAAGGGAGGATTGTTAGCTTGTGTGGAGGCAAGATCTTCTTTTCTTGACAAGATCAAGGGAAGACAGTTTGATGATGAAAAACTAGGTCGAATTCGAGATAAAGTGTTGCGAGGAGAGGCTAAGGAAGCAATAATTGATGAGGAAGGTGTTTTGAGGATTAAGGGAAGGGTATGTGTACCACGCATCGATGATTTGATCGCCACTATTCTGACAGAGGCTCATAGTTCCGGATATTCGATACATCCTGGTGCAACCAAGATGTACCGCGACCTAAAACAACATTTCTGGTGGAGTAGAATGAAGCGTGACATTGTGGATTTTGTTGCCAAATGTCCAAATTGTCAGCAAGTAAAGTATGAACACCAGAGGCCCGGAGGAACACTTCAGAGGATGCCCATTCCGGCATGGAAGTGGGAGAGAATCGCAATGGACTTCGTGGTTGGTCTTCCAAAGACCTTTGGTAAGTATTACTCTATTTAGGTGATTGTTGATAGATTAACTAAGTCCGCTCACTTCATTCCTGTCAAGGTGAGCTACAATGCAGAGAAGTTAGCAAAAATCTACATCTTAGAAATCGTTCGACTGCATGTAGTTCCACTCTCCATTATATCAGATAGAGGTACGCAGTTTACTTCTAAGTTTTGGAGAACATTGCATGCTGAATTAGGTACTAGGTGGGACCTTAGTACTGCATTTCATCCTCAGACCGATGGTTAGTCTGAGCGAACGATTCAAGTGTTGGAGGATATGCTTCGTGCATGTGTGATAGAGTTTGGTGGCCATTGGGATAGCTTCTTACCTTTGGCAGAGTTTTCATACAATAATAGCTATCACTTCAGTATTGATATGGCCCCATTTGAAGCATTGTATGGGAGGAGGTGTAGATCTCCCATTGGTTGGTTCCATGCATTTGAGGTTAGACCTTGGGGTACTGACCTCTTGAGGGATTCGTTAGATAAGGTGAAGTGCATTCAAGAAAAGCTTCTAGCGACGCAAAGTAGACAAAAGGAGTATGCAGACCGAAGGGTTAGAGACTTGGAGTTCATGGAGGGTGAACAAGTCTTGTTGAAGGTTTCACCCATGAAAGGGGTGATGCGGTTTGGAAAAAGGGGTAAGCTAAGTCCAAGGTATATTGGACCATTTGAAGTGATTAAGCGAATAGGGGAGGTGGCTTATGAATTAGCCTTGCCCCCAGGGCTGTCCGGAGTGCATCCGGTATTTCACGTATCCATGTTGAAAAGATACCACGGAGATGGAAACTACATTATCCGTTGGGATTCAGTTTTGCTTGATGAGAATTTGACTTATGAAGAGGAACCAGTTGCTATATTAGATAGAGAAGTTCGCAAATTGAGTTTGAGAGAGATTGCATCCATCAAAGTTCAATGGAAGAATCGATCGGTTGAAGAGGCTACATGGGAGAAGGAGACAGATATGCAAGAAAAATAGCCACATCTGTTTACAGATTCAGGTACTCCTTTTTGCCATTGTTTTTCTTCTTTTGATCGTTCGGGGACGAACGATGGGTAAATTGGTATCTATTGTAACGACCTGTTTAGTCGTTTTGAGCAGCAGATTTTATTTCTGGAAAATTGGCTGAGGCAACGGACCCCACGACGGACCGTCACAGGCACGACGGACCGTCGCAGGGTCTCGTTTCAATATACTTAGGAATTCTGAAATTGCGTACTGAAAATCGACTCTCTGTAATCTGTGACGGACCTGCAGGACGGGCTGTCATAGCTACGACGTACCGTCGTGAGCTCCCGTTGCAAAACACTTCAACTTTTGAGAAATTGGGTACAGGGAACGATTCTCTGATCATCATGACGGAAGTGCAGGACGGACCGTCACAGGTGTGACGGACCGTCACAGTCCACTTGAGTTCTAAGGGGCTGCGACGACCTGCGTGACGGACCGTCGCAGGCACGACGGGCCGTCACAGGTTGCGCAAATCCCAGGCAGAATCGGATTTCTTCACACGTTTTAAGGGACGTTTTGGACTATTCTTTCCTTAATTATAAAGTTAGAGGGTTAATATTAATAAGTCTAATTACTTGGGGGTTAACAGAGGTAACCTTAAGTTAATTAGTGGGTTTTATTGTCTTGTTTTACACTTAATTATATGTTAATTAGGGTAAAAGAAAGAGGGTTTGAACAAAAGAAAACAGAAAGAACAAGAAAGAGAGAGAGAGACGTCGATCAAATAGGAGAGAACAAGGCTTTGGGAAAACTCTTGCTTGATCACTAATCTTCGGTGGAGGTAGGTTATGGTTTTTACGATATTCGTAGTGAACTCTTAATAGTGAATGATATGTGTTGGTGGTATTGTAAACCTGTCTATATGCTTAATTGTATGCTTGCATGAATATGATCATGTGATTTTGGTAACACAAGCATGATGAAAACCATTGAATCCCAAATCTTGAAAGAAACTTTAATCTACGTTATTAATGATGATGCCTTGATATAAAAGAAGGCTTGATGAATTAAAGTAATGGGATTGGTGATGCCTTGGTATAGAGAAGGCTTGATGAACGGATAGAATGATGTTAGTGGATCGGAGTGTCACGTTCCGACACATAGTATTAGTGGGACGGGTGTCATGAACCGACACGTAGAATTAGGGGATTGGAGTGTCACGTACCTACACATGTAGGGGATCGGAGTGTCACATTCCGACACATATAGGGGATCGGAGTGTCACGTACCGACACATATAGGGGATCGGGTGTCACGAACCGACACGTAGAATTAGGGGATCGGAGTGTCACGTACCGACATATAGTGGTACGGGATCAGAGTGCCACGTACCGACACAAGAGGAAGAAAGATAATGAATCTTGAAAGATGATACATATACTCAATCTAATAAACTTAATTCCCAAATGAGTATGGTATTGAGGCTTGAGCCCTCATGGATGAACTTGATGGTACTTGTTGATGATTATAGTACTTGTTGTTGCTACATGTTGAGTTTATAGTTGATTTATAATATTACTTGATATATATTATCTTCTATTTTGAGTTGGCCAATGATATCTACTCAGTACTTGTGGTTGTACTGACCCCCTACTTTTATGTTTTCTCTTTGTTAATTGTGTATTGCAGCAAACGTTCCGTCAACTTCAACTCAACAGTAATTCGAGCCAGTCTTCATCATACCGGATCTCAGGGTGAGCTAATGCTTCTAGCTTGGACTGGATCTTCTTCTACAAGTCTTGATGCCTTGAACTTCCGGCATGGACTAGCTTTTATTTGTTTTAGCTTCTTAGACATTTTTAGTTAGTAATTTGGTCATAGATGTTTTTGTGATGATGACTTCCAGATTTTGGGGATATTAATAATAGTTTTGAATCGTTTTAAGTCTTCCGCATTATTTTCTGTTGATATACATTGAAATGTTAAGGTTTAGATTGGTTGGTTCGCTCACATAGGAGGGTAAATGTGGGTGCCAGTCGCGGCTCGGTTTTGGGTCGTGACAAAAAATATAATCTCACATTAAACCATCTAAAACAAAGTACTATATTCTGGAATAGCCCTTTTACAAATTCATATTGGCACATAGTGATTAGAACAAACATCTGGAAGAAAAGGGATGAAATAAATGTGTTTAGACAATAGCAATATTACTTAGATAGAACAAATGACACCATCCTCGAACTTGAGGAGCTACCAAACACTTTGGGGAAGTCCAAGTCTTGTTGCAATGCTACCTTTCTGCTTCATTGGCTTGAACCTACATTGTTTGTGAAAAGGGAAAATATGTGTTAGTAAAATCACATGTACTAAGTGTGGCAACATATTTAAGTAAAACCATAAAATCATGATTAAAAGGAGATTTATTTCAAAACCATGCTAAGTAACTTTCAAAAGACTTTATGCAGAATTAAGAACATATGCAAGCAAATAGACATAACATTACTTAAGACAAGTCTATATTCAATATAAGACCAACATCATCATAAACTCAAGTCAACATGGATATTATCAACATAATTTTATGTAAACAGGTCATATTAAGATCATATAAGTATATTATCTCCAACATATTGCCTCATCAACAATTTATGTACAACAGTTCATAACATCACAAAATATAAGACCCTTACTCACAACCGCTTAACCAAACCTACAAGTGTAATGATTATGTAAAGCCCTATAACCCCACATAATCAAGTAAACAAAGTAAAGTATCGTAAGTAATCTCTCTCTCTCTCTCTCTCTCTCTCTCTCTTTATATATATATATATTCGTATAATTATATATTCGTATCATGCATTTTCTTCATCATATATAAACTTAGACCAATATAACGTTCATTGATTAAAATAAAATCGTATATGATCATCTACATGTAAAGTCATCATATATGTTTCATTCATATCATAAGTGAATAAGAACAACCTCCTAGGACTTAACTCAAGTTCAACTTGTGCCATGTATAAGTAGAGTTTCATATACATACCTGCACTAAGTAGAACCCCTTAATTAATCCTAGTTAGTGTTCACTTTATCAATTTCCCTTTACTTTAAAAAACAATATCGTTACTCGAGAATAGACCATATGAGCTGAACATGGAATCAATTTTCATGAAACCCTACACCAAAATAAGATGTTGTACTTGCCAAGGTAGGACCAAAAGATTAACATAACATTCTAGGTGGATCCACTAACTAGAATTCCTATGGAGGCAACATAGTTAAGGAACTAGGAGATATGTATTGAACCCTTTGCATGCCCATTAGAAATTGGACTCCTCATCTCATGAGAACATTTGGTGTATATCCCTTTTATGGGGAGTCAACACCCTTTCATTGTCAAATTCACTCGGTGCTAAGCTAAATACCATTTTAAAAATATCTTTAAGCCTTTCTTTATCATCATATAGTATAGGCCATAAGAGACTAACCTCTTCTATATCAGGTCATTAATCATTAGGTATTTCATGATAATTTCCTTTCATGACATCCCTTCATTTGTGAGATCAACACATCATAATCATATCATAGCAAGGCATAAAACATTAACATTAAACCTTGTACCTTCATACACTTAACATGATCTCACAATTCACGTAGTGAAGAAATTCATTAATAATCATCATATCATAATCTTCTAAATCTTATCATACATAATACTTTAATTGAATAACATTATCAAGTACAAGCCATCATCATTGAAGTAAAGAATTCAAGATCATAAAGTCTTACAACAAATCCTTCATAAGCATCCTTCGAGATCTTACAATCAATAAAAATATATTTATACATAAATACAGTTAATAACATCATATAATAGTAATATATAGAACAACTATGTCAATTGCATCATAACTAATACATTCTACCTCAATTCAAAACCTAAGATTAGGGTAAGAGGGTTGAATCATGAATTCTTCCATAGAACTAGGTCAAAGTCTAAGAAATAAAAAAATTAACCAATATATAATCATAATATATACATAAGGATAAAAATAAACCAATATCAAATAAATTTGAAAGATCTATTTCTTAATTGGATGTAAACCCAACCTTTTGACTTTATCGGAAACCAATTTTGAAGAACCTCCTGGGGAAAGAGATCAAAAGAGTGAATAGCTTCCATACCTTAATATTGTTTGAGAATTGATGTTTAAAATATGAACTATTGAATACCTAATCAATATTTAAGTTGTCCGTCAGTGGGGTCTTGCAATATAGAAAGAAAGTAGAGAGAAATTGGAGAGAATTTTGGTTTGGGAAATATGGGCTGTTAGGTTGGTTCAACGAGGTTTAAGTCTTGTATAATCCCACAAATAACTTAGTTAACCTCCCCTTAACCCTTAATTAATAACCTAACTAAATAAATAATTAAATCCTTAACTTAGATTTTGGACAGCCCACTCGAGCACCATCAATGAGACCCCGACCTACAGACCGTCACCTCGTCGACGACACTGTACTACACGAGCGTCATTTGTGGAAAAGAGCTGGACCTATGACACCATTGACAGGCCTTTGAACCATCGAAAGGCCGTTGATCCATCGACGGCTCGTCGTTTGTCCACTGTAAAATTTGACTACTTTCGATCAAATGCAAAGGTCCTCTCCAAGGAACCTTGAGCTGGTCCTTGTGGAGTCCTGCCTGGATTTTTTGACCCTAAGAACACTCTAATATATGTTTAGTACATTTTTAGCTTGTTTCATTAAATTCCGACTCTTACAACCCCACAAAGCATGCCAAGGCTCAATAACACACATTTTACAATTCTCCGGACGTCATGGTCGTTTCTTGACGTTTTGACTCTAGCACTTCCTAATTAGTTTCGTTACATTTTTAAGTCTTATAAACAGTTTTTCAAGTCTTATTCCACCATGTGAGGCTCTATACTAAGTCATAGACTTTCCGAGTGTTACATTATCCCCCCATTAGGAACATTTGACCCCAAATGACACTAAAATCTTTTTATAGGGAAAGGATAGACTCAATACTAGAAGCTCAACCAACAACATATGATCAACATGAGTCACAAATTATAGGAGTAATTTACAACTCCATTTAAAACATAAACATATCATTACACATGGCAACTCAAATCACAATTTACTACATATAAGAGCTCAACATTAGAACACGAGGAACTACCTTCTCAATATAAATATGTGCTCGACATGATCATCAGACTCACTTATGAAAAAATTATTAAAAACACATTAAGATGCTCAATATTATTTCATGAAGGCAATAATACACAAAACATAAATAAGTGCAAGTTCCGGAAAAGAGATTTTTCACATGAAAACACATTTTAGCATGAAGTTTTACCATAAATATGCAATTTTGTGCAAAGCAAGAAAAATTCAAAATTATTCATTATTTTAAGAGATAATTACTAACCTAAACTTTGCCTAAAATTTTGAGGAAAAATATGAGGATAACGGGACTTCATGTCGGCCTCGGCTTCCCATGTTGCTCCTTCAACTAGGTGGTTTCTCCATAGGACTTTTATGGAGGCCACCTCTTTGTAACTTCTTGACTTGACAATCTAGAATTTCCACTATAACCTCTTCATAGGAAAGCTTCTTATTCACACCCAATCCTTCAATAGGGATAATGGATACGGGGTCGCCAATACATTTCTTAAGCACGGAGACATGAAATACTCGATCAATAGAAGCTAGTTCATTAGGTTATTTCAACACATATTAAACTTTTCTGACGTGTTGCAAAACCTCATAGGTACCCAAATATCGGGGATTTAGCTTCCCCTTTTTGCTGAATCTCATCACCCCTTTCATAGGTGAAATATTTAAATCTATCATATTACATTCTTCGAATTCCTAATCTCTTCTTCTATTGTCGGCATATAATTTTAGCTGAATTTAGGTTATTTTAAACTTATATTTCATCACCCAAACCTTCTTTAAAGCTTCATAGATTATTTCGAGACCAAGGAGTGAAGACTCACGAACCTTAAACAACAAAATCGGAGTCCTACATCACCTACCATATAGTTCTTTAAAAGGTGCCATGTACATATTCGAATGGTAGTTATTATTATATGAGAAATAAATGAACGGTAGGTTTCCAAATTTCCTTTGAAATTTAAAGCAGGATCTATGGAACCAAGGCCAGATAATTGGCGCCAAGGTCAAGGGAACCAAGGTCAGATCTATGGTAACATAACCGTGAGTGTCATTATATCCGTATGGAAACTACAACCACGACAACAACTTCAACAAGGGTAATTACCATAACAAAAAATTATAGGAATGGGCCCTATGTCCCTCCTCAAAATCGTGAAGTTACTCCTAGGGATGGTGGAGATAGAGTGGCGCAAGTTAAGGATATGTTGCACAAAATTATGACGAGGTTCGATGCTAATGATGTGCACATTAATGTGTTTAGGAGTTATTCAGAGGGTATTGGGAAGAAGGCGATACACATGCAATATCGATTAAGCAGATCGAGTTGCAAATGGCCCAATTATCTGCGACTGTGAACACACAGCAACCGGGCACTCTTCCTTGAAACACCGTCAAAAATCAAAAAAATGATGCACACTGTATGACAATCACTACTCGGGGTGGTAAGAAAACCATTGACCCACATATGCCGTCTAATGAGGAAAAGGTGAGAAAGGATAATGATAAGGTGGTAGAGGGTAGTGGTGAAGCAGAAGATAGCACTGGAAAAAATGCATAAGCCCCTATAAAGGTATTTCCCATGCGTAGACCCCCCATTTCCTCAGAGATTAGTGAAAAAGACCGAGGATGGTAAATATCGGCGTTTTATAACAATGTTGAAGTAGCTTTCTATCAATGTCCCTTTGGTAGAAGCTCTATAACAAATGCCTAGTTATGCCAAGTTTATGAAAGATCAGGTTACAAAGAAAAGATCGGTCACTTTCGAGGATGATGATAGAATGCAACATTGTAGTGCTATTGCTACAAGATCTCACATACAAAAGAAAGAAGATACAGGTACATTCACTATTCCTTGTATAGTCTGGTCATTACATTTTGCAAAAGTATTATGTGATCTGGGGGCAAGCATAAATCTCATGCCCCTCTCAATTTACAAGATGTTGGGTTCGGGTGACCCAAAGTCCACTGTGATACGGCTACTGATGGCTGATCGAACAGTGAAAAAGGCCTATAGGGATACTCCACTATGTTCTAGTAAAAGTGGAGTCGTTCATATTTCCGGCAGATTTTGTTATTCTAGATTGTGAAGTATATTTTGAAGTCCCTATTATTCTTGGGAGGCCATTCAATTCTACGGGTAGAGCCTTAGTTGATATGGAAAAGGGGCAGATGAAATTTCAGTTGAACAAAGAAGAAGCGACCTTCAACATTTGTAGGTCCATGAGGCAGAGTGGTGAGCCCCAATCAGTATATGCTGTATCCTACAAAGAAAATACGAAGAAGGATATTGACCTAAAAAGTGAAAAACAAGAGTTTATGGTTGGGGATTTTGTGCTTTTAGACAGTTCTAGGTTGCGTTGGCTTCCGGGCATGCTCAAGTCCAAACGGACTGGCCCTTACTTGATTACCCATGTTTTCCCTCATGGAGCAGTTGAGTTAGAAACCAAGGAGGGAGTGTGGTTTAAGGTGAATGGAGAACAAATAAAACTCTATTTTGGGCATACTGCATCGGTGAATTAAGTAATAGAGGCATACCATCTTCATGAAGGTTGAGTAATCAAGTGTCCTCAATCGTGCCTCGACGTTAAATCAGGCGCTTGTTGGGAGGCAAGTCAATACTTATAGTTTTTTTCCTTTTTGTAATGGTAGAATTTTCTACTAATGGGTTTTAAATTTGCAGGCACATCACCAGCAAAATTCTGCAGAAAATCACTATGCAACAGTCAATGACGGATACATCAACGGCCCGTCACGACCGTGATGGACCGTCGCATGAATCCGTCGTACCAGGTACGTCTTTTTGTTATTTTCAAAACTAGGGCACACGCGATGGAACCAATTACGGAGCATCACAACAGCGATGGACCGTCGTCAGGAACTCGTTTTATTAATAAAGCGTACCCGACCCGGCTGGGTTTTTTAAAAATTCTTAACATTCAAAAACCCCACCCCCTTCATTTCACCCATTTCCTTCCCTCTTCATCTCATTTACTCCCTTTTCAACTTCCAATTTCCTACCTTTCTTTCTTTCAACCGATAATTTTTTGATATTCCCCAATTTCTAAGATCCACTCTCTACTAGTCGGAGTCTGCTGTTGTGGTTCTTTACTTGATCACCAAGTACCTTCATTTCTTGTTTTTCTCATAGTCTCAGCTATATGTCTCTTATTTCTACCCATTTATATTGCATTTTTGTTTATCAATTAGTATTAGCCTATTTCTTATTGATGGGTTCATTCTTTAATACATATTTTGTCTGACCTAGGTTGAGAATATTAAAAATTGCCTCTTTAATACTCGAGAAATAGGTGCTTTAGCATTACTAGTTTACTAGGTATTTGGGTTAGAAAAATGAAGGTTAAAACACTGACAATTCCATTTGGGTCATAGGGGATGAATGGGGCATCCCACGTTCTGTCCCTGAGAGATAGAACGAGACCCCGATGACGGATCATCATACCCATGATGAACCGTCATTACGTCCGTTCCACAATCCCTAAAATCCCACTGTCCAATTTTCTCCAAGTGTCCACCAACGAACACTTGCGACGGATCGCCGTTCCCACGACGGTCCGTTCTGCACAACCGTTCTAGTTGTCAAAGACCCTGTTCCTAAGGTTCTCTCACTTTTTCTAAGTATCCTCCAATGAACACATGTGACAGACCGTCATTACCATGATAGTCCATCCTGCACATACCGTCATGATGGTAAGAGACACTATTCCGAAGGGTCTCTCAGTTTTTCTAAGTGTCCTCCAACGGACATCTACGACGGATTGTCATACCCTCGATGGTCCGTCTTGCATAACCGTTATGACGGTCAGAGACCCCTCTCCTAATGGTCTCCATACTTTTTCCAAGTATCCTCTGACAGACACCTATGACGCATCGTCATACCTTCAACGATCAATCTTATTTAACCGTCATGACGGTTAGAGACCCCTCTCTGAAGGGTCTCTATAGTTTTTGCTAAGTGTCCCTTGACGGACATCAACGACGGACAATCATAATCACAACTGTCCGTCCTGCTTTTTCGTCATAAATCTCAGAGACTTTCTTTCAGGGGTCTCTACATAAACATAGTTTAAAGTAATACATGACTGACCCCATGACGGTCCATCGTACTCATGACGAGCCGTCTCATTGTCCGCCATGTTTCACTGTTACTATAGAAATATCATTACATCATAACTCTTTTATTATTTTTTTTGTCTTGTTTTCTCCTTCTAGAACTAATATTGATTATTTACAAGTACTATCTATTATGGCACCAAAACAAGATCGAGTTTACGCACACGGGCGATCGAAGTCGGTTGCCCCGTCTGCTCTCCTGGTCATTAGCTCTGATGATGAGCGTTACCCCGAGTACGTGCCCCAGGCACTTCAACCCCATCCCGAGATGTATGTGCTGCGAGAGCCACACCCAAAAAGGTGGTGTCCGGCGTAGTCATTCCTCCCAGTCTGATGAGGACCGCAAACTTACCGGCACACCTTCTGGGTAATCTACTAATGAAGAAGGAGCGTCTGGCTCCTTAGGAGTTTTGTGATTGGAGTAAGCCTCTTGATCTACTGAAGTCCCTGCAACCGCCACCGCTGCACTCTCTTCCTCGTCTGATGAGGATGACAGTTCGGAATCCAAACCAGGTTCACCGACTCGTGCTCTCACCACGGTGCTCTAACATAACCTTTACGGTGAAGTTTTTATGGTTGATTTTCCGCCACTGCCTTTCCCCCATAGCTGCTGATAATATAGTCACATGAGATCGTGCAGTACTGATGGCGGTGCTGATAGCCGGGTTTGAGGTGGACTTTGTTTGTCTTCTACAGGCGGTCATGCACGAGAGGGCTTTTAAGGTCATAATTACTTACCCTTTCCCGTGTATGATATTTTCTCTATACAGGTCCGCTGGTGTGCCTATATATCACGTTGATCATATCAATACCCCGCTGGGCACTGTTGATATCGGCCTCATCAGGGATGAGGCCAATGAGTTGGCTGCACGCAGCGTGCCCCATCAAGAGTTGCCTCCACTTGGTGACAATTTCCCAGTTACGGTAGCACAGGCCAGCACAGCTACGCAAGCCGCTTCCACTTATAATACCCCGTACGAGTCTATTCCGGGTAGTATCACTTCCCCGAGCTCTCTCACTCAGCCCCTTTCCCCGCTCTTGTCCTAATTGCTAGGGTCCAGAAATTAGAGGCACAGATGGCTACACTTCTGCATCACATCCAGTCTTGGATTAAGAGGCTTATTGCTGAGGCCGAAGAGCGCTTGAAGCGGAGAATGGTCCAGCACACAGAGCAGAAGATCGCTCGCGCAGACATCTATATGATCTTAGAGGCTAGGGTACCTGAGTCTGAGGACCATTCTTCAGAGCCAGCTGAAGACACAGTGATGGAGGCCTTATTCTCCACTTTTGAGATTCCACCACCTCCCCCTAGAGAGAATGCCAAGAGCTGTAGGGGTCGAGAGGAGGATGAGGCTCGAGGAAAGAAGAAGGAGCGCCGTGAGATGGAGGCTGCGAGGAGAGCTTCGCTTACTGATGAGGATGCGCATCAGATGAGGGTAGTAGAGTTAGCTATTGGGGCATCTAGCTCCTGAAAGTGGAGAATGCGGGAGGCACTGCTAATATTGTTGCTGATGTTGTGGACACTAGTGAGGGCATCCAAATTACAGAGGTAGTGGGTTCCGGGGAACCGGACCTACCAGCTTGCTGATCGTCAACGCTTTGCGCCCCAGGTTTTCTTTACCTACCACTCTTGTATTTCAATTTTTTATGTATTGGGGAAAATTGCATGTATTTTTGTTGGGAGTGGGGTAAATGGAAAGTGAGTGCTAGGGTGAAGTCTGAGTAGGCCTATTCACTATCCTCTTTTGGGGTTTTCTTGCTTGTGTTCTTTTTCCCCAATAGACTAATTATTTTTTCTGTTGAACCGGAAAGTCTATATGTTTTGTACATAGTTTAATTCAGAAGCATGATGGCTAAAATGATATCATGATAAAATGAAAATGATGCATGACTAGGCATTGTAATTGATAAATGTGTGGCTCTAAGAATGACATAGAGGTGCACCATTAAGTGACCCTTAGTCTAAAATTCGAACTAGGTGTCTGGTAATTTTGTAAAGTAATGAGATGTCAAATGAGTGTGAGGATGATTTGAATAGTCCACTATTTGTACTGAGCTAGAACTTGCCTCGTTAGTCTTGCTAAAAGTAAGTTGTAATAAATAATTAGAAAAGGAGTATAGGCCCTTTTTTAATATAGCCCATTTTTAGCCTAAATAAAATAAAACAACATGAAATTAATCCTTCTTTGATCCAAATGATTTGAGCTTAAACTAGATCGTTCTTTTTCACCCCAACTGATCTTTTCTGAGAATAATGTGTTGGCCCTGGTCCCTCCTTGGACATGTACACCTCCGCTTATGCCAAAAGCATAAGTTAAGGGTTGCTATGCAGTAAACAACCCTTTTTATGGCCCTGTTCTAAATTTGGATATTGTGTACTTAAACTCATGGCAAAGCCATGAGTTGAGGGTGGCTATTATGAGGAATGCTCTGGAAACTGGGGTTGAAAGAATAAAGAGAGATAAAGAACAAAAGTAAAGTGACTCAAGAATCAGTTGAAAGAAAAGTGAAAAACCAAAAATAAAAAAAATAAAAAAAATACAAGAAATACAAGCAAGAAAAGAACAGAGTCACTTACACCAATGAAGAAAGAAGGGAAAATGACAAGGTGAAAGAATATGAGAAAGTGGGCGAAATAAAATGATAAAAAGTGGTACGTTTAGCCGGTATGTCAAGGAGGGCAAAAATTCACTAAAGTATACCTATATATACCCTACTTGATCTGGAGCCTATGTTATGAGCTAAGAAAGTCCTATAGTGATCCTAAGAGATGTATAGCAAAGTTAATGCAGTGAAAATACAGGCAAGCTTATGGCAATATGTATGAATTAGTTGTGAATCGGTTCTGAGAGTGAGTGTTGAAAGGTAATCCTTATACTCAAACTGAAATTGTTGTGTGAAAAAATGAGGATATTGTTTTGAAGTGAGGACACTAGTTGCAATACCGGAAATATTAGCACCTCGGCGAGAAATTGAATGTGATAGGTGTTAGTGCATGGTGAGTCTGTGTCATGGTCTGATTCCACATAATTCAAGCCTAATAGTGATAGCATGCATAAATACGATGATACTAATCGGGATTGATAGCTAAATGATTGCAAAAGATAAAACATGGATACTATTGTATAAAGATTTTTTATTGAGTCATAGTGTGTTGCTGGAGGACAAACAAAGAATTTAAGTTGAGGGTGTTGTCGTGGTTTCACGGTAATTTTAATGCTTTTAATCTTATGTTTAGTGTGTCCAAAAGACTTTTTTGTATTAATTTTTATGTAAGTTTCTTTTTATTTGCAGGAAATTTGTCTAAAAGATGAATGCGGAGGTTTTTGAGCAAGAAATGTAGAAAAGTACCACCTACAGAGCTTGTGACGGTCCGTCGTGCCCGTGATAGTTTGTAGGTGCCATTGTACTGCAGCTGATGAAGAAAGATGGGGAAGTCTGACCAAATGTTGGGTTACGGAATGCGTGACGGACCATCGTAGCCATGACGGTCCGTCCTGCTGGTTCGTCATGAATATCAGAGAAGTAGTCCAAGTACCCAAATTCCAAGAGTTCAAGTGTTAAGGAACGGATACCCCCGACGGACAGTTGTGCCTGTGACGATCCGTCATACCTGTCATCGATGGTAATGGAGGGAGCACTGAAAGAAATTGGACAAGTATGGGATGACGGAGTCTATGACGGCCCGTTGTTACCACGACGACCCGTCATGAGGTCCGTCAACCCAGCCGCGTTATGACAGATTCCTGCAAATAGAGTCCTTATTTAATTAGGTTTTTATTTTTTATAAATAGTTCGAAAAACCTCGTTTGAGGGTTAGACTCTTGATTGTTTTTATACTCTTTGTTATATTCTTGATTATTTTTAGACTCTTTGTTAGACTCTTGATTATTTTTACACTCTTTGTTAGACTCTTGGTTATTTGAGCTTCTTTTATGGATTAGACACGGTGATTGGACTCTTTGTTAGACTCTTGGTTATTTGAGCTACTTTTGTGGATTACACTTGGTGATTATTGTTACACTTTTGGAGAATCTTTAGTCTTCAATTAATTTCAGTAATTGATTGTTGGTAACTTTTGTTGATTAATCAAGTGAACTTTTGGATTTTATTCTCTCTCATTGAAGTAACTGCATGAATTATATTACATATTTGAATATTGTGATTATGACTATGGGTAACTAAACCCCATAAATAGGGTTGTGGTAACCATAGGTGAATAATGAGGTAAAGCCTAACTAAAATAACAATTCTAGAATAGGTGTCTTGCATCTATTAATAATTATTTTTCTTAGAAGTCTTTTTAATGGTTGGACAACTTTAGAACTCGCCTTAATGCTACTTGCCGAACCAAGGAGGTAGATAATAGGAAAAAAATCATCAACATAGATTTAGTGTATACTATCCAATAGGCTAGTATTGATTGGTACGAGGTAATAAATTTGTCAAATGTCTAATACGATGCTTAATATGAGGAAAAGGTAAGGGTTAGTATAGCAACACATGTTGCCGGACAAAGGTGCGGAGTGAAATTTTCTACATGCCGTACCAAGGATTAAGAGATACATAACTTATCACTTTGCATGCAAGATACTAGGAAAGAATTTTTGTAGTTAGAATTATCAAGTTATGAACATGTGGGGAACACGTAAACCCTAGTTACTTTTATTAATTGATTAAACTCCATCATTTGAAGCTGTTAGTGTATCCTTTAATTTAGCAAGTTATTTTCATTCATTTAGAAGTAGAAAAAACCCTTTTTATTGTCTTTGCTTTCCAAGGAAATAATTGACTACATATTAGTAATAATAGATTCAAGTTAAGTCTGAACAATTTTCCTCGTGGGAACAATCCCAACCTCATTAGTTGGGTTTTTTACTTTATATGACCACTTTACTTCTTATTTCAGAAGTAAGTTTGAGCGGATCAGTTATAAAGCAACTACACATACGATCACTTCACACACACCAAAGAGATATTTTTGACTTCCTATGATAAGGTTATTCCCATTAGATTAATTAACTTTTCTATATAGAGTTATTCTTAAGACTTTTCTAGGTAAGACATGATGAAACCATTCATATATCCCCTCCACACCTTAACTAGGCAATCCTTGAAGCTACTCTTGGCAACTACTTGTTCATTAACATTCTTTTAAACATAAGTCATTATCTTAATTAGTTCATTCAGAGACATTCAACAATCAAGGACAGTCACATAATGATCTTGGAAAAGACCTAGGGTACTCTCAAACTAACATCTTCAGAGCTTAATTGTGCAATGCCTAGATAAAATTCCATTCCACTACCTAAACTTCATAGTACTTATAAAACACTAGCATGTATCCCATATGATGAGAATAAGAAATAAGTGACATAGACCATACTATCTAGGCATGGAATCCAGAATCATAACCTACTCAAATAAGGGTGTTCTACTTTCCAATGGTAGATCTAGTACACATTCCATGTAGGCATATAATTAAGGAATATCGAGGGTTTCTTTGTTCACTAATCTCATCTTAGTTAGAAAATCTTCCCAAGCATACTCATATCGTGCAACCCTTTGTTCTGATAGAGTATTTCAGTAAAGGAGCATATGAAGATGTACCCTAACTTAATCATAATCCAATCACATACCACCTTACCAAAAAGGATTTATTAAGGCTACCTACAATGGACAAGAGAATATATCAATGATTTTCCTTAATGTGATTTCATGTAGTTCCATACAATCAAATTTAGTCCACCATTAACACAAGAAGGATATCATTACGAATTTCAACTTCAAGGATATCATCACCTTCAATATAGGTTAAAGGTTCCACATAAAGGACCTTATTAACTATGTTCAAGGTTCACATGTAAATCAAAAATACAAGACTATGTAGCTTTAGCACACTATGTCAAGAAGTCATATTTACATGTATCAAGTAACGAACACAAGCCTATGAAAACAAGACACACACATAATTCACCATATCACATATAGCATATTATTAAAGAAACACATAGGGAAAATCAATGTCAACTATAGGTCACCTTATTCACTACTATAGTATCATCATCATAATTCATCACAAGTCTCATATAATCCATCAAGAAGACTCATATTTCAACATCAAGTAATACTCATAACTACTTCAGTATAGCCTACTTGAGACAGATATCATAAACTAGAACTCATGTATTGACTTCACATATGCATAAAGTAATAAATACATTCACAATACTCACATATAAAAGTTATAACATGATAAATCCATACTTCATAATATAATGCCAAGAAGGCCACATTGTTTCACAATTCATAAAGTAATCCCAACGAGGCTACATTATTCAAAAGTAATACACATAAGCACCGCCACCATAAGTGAACCATACAAAAAAAAAATCATCTCAGACCTATATTTAACAATATATAGAAGGTTAGGTCAATATACCACCATTCCAATCTCACAACTCCAATCCATAGCAAATTCAATCAACTCAATATACAAGGGCTCTTACCAATTGCAATAACCAAAAATTCAATCCAATAATCATAATATACCATGAGTCAAAGATAATACAATATGATTTCATCAATTTAGGGCAGAATACTTAAAATTCTAGCATGATTCTTCATAATTCAACAACCCTAATGAAACTAAACAACAATTCAATAATATATAGATATGATCAAATAACCCAGAAAAAATTCCAAACTAGGGTTCATGGTTTGCATGGTCTTATAGAGTTTTATTATAAACCATCAAATTAACATCAATTCAATCATAATACATTGATTCCAAACATTTTATAAAAGAACCGTTAGCTAGATTACAATTTAGAAATTCATCTTCTTAGAAGTCTTTAAAAAACAGTTTGAAGATTGGCTCCTTAAATAAAGAAGATTCAAGGATGAAATCCATACCTTAATTGATGCTAGAACATGAAATATGATAAGATGTGATGGATAAATCATCTTCAAAGATCCAATCTCCCTTCAAGCTTCAATGATGTTCTAGAGAGTTCTTTAGAGGTTTTGATTTTTTATTTTGAAATAATGAGTTCATCATAGTTTTTAACACTTATAAACCCACTTAAATACTAAAACTACACTTAAAAGTCATCCAAAAAATTTTAGGAATGCTAGGTGAATGAATAAAACTCCTCTAGCCTTGCCCGAGACCCCAAAAAAATTGCAGGTCTCAACAAAGGTTGCTCACCTCCGGGGCGTCGACTCAACGACCATTCCTACTAGAAAGTCATCTATTGGGTAAGAGACTGAAAATTGGAGCTTAAGATCCCTAGACCATATCTTCACCGACGCCCTCCACCAACGACTATTCAACCAGCCTGCTAATCGTCGATTGCCCACTGTAGGTGGGACTGTTTTGGACAATTTTGTCTTACCCAATGGGTCATCCTCAACGACTCTTCCATTAGTCCTTGGGGAGTTTTTCCCCGACGTTTTGAACCCTAATATACTCTCACACATTTTAAGGACCTTCCACATCAATTTCATCCAAAACAAATGTCACGCATTATTGACCTTTTAGAGGTCGCATACAAAACTACCTACGTCATTGTTATTTCATTTAGGTTAATTTTAGCGGAAAATTTGAATTTTTTGTTTTCTTATTTAATACTAAACATTATAAGCTTAACATCATCTGCGTTCACAAATCAACCATCTAAGATAGAGATAATCAAATGAAACAAATAGTTCATAATTGCATTAAAAATATTCTTTCCAAAATAGCAACAATACAAAGTCTTAAATGAAAGTTAAAAGAAACACTAGTGAAACATGCTCCACTAGATAAAGCCTACATCTAAGCTTGTAATAACAGTAGGTATCCTCGAATGAATAAGGGACTACCAAGTCGGGATGAAAGCTCCATGTCCGAATCGATGGAACGTCAACCTATAAGATATAGCGTCCACCTGTGCCTGCATCTAAAAATATAGAGTTTTATGGGATTAGTACAAACTTTTAGTAAGTATGGGTATATGCAAGCACATACCAAGGACATGCAGGAGTAAAAATAGCTCTTTCCTAACAACATGATTTATCGAAAATCAAGACAATATACTTTCAAAATTTTGATTAGGAAATTAAGTGGACTTCTCAAATTTGTCATATATCTTCATATGTATCATATTGCACACAACACATAACGTCTTACACATAGAACATAACATATTGCATAGAGTACATAACATATTGCGTATAGTATATTACATCTTTTGTATCATTCATTCATACGCCATGAGACTTTGGGATCATGGACAAGACATCAAGACTTCCCAAAAATAAGGGCTCAACATATGGGACCTCAACTAGGGAGCCTTCTTTAGAAAACATAGAGTTTTCTTCATTAATTAGTACGTACTTCACTTCATACATTCATAAGCTAGTGTAGATACCAGCAATACCTAGGATGTAGTTTAAGGTTTTCATAAGGTTTATTGTGCAACGATCAAGAATGACCTAGTGCCATTACTTAAGTCTACTCACCTCTTGATTATCCTATCCTGAAAACCTTTGGTATCATTCATTTCATTATGTGCATCATTTAAGGTTGGCCTTATTCATTAATTGGGAACTTTAACTTTAATTGACATAGATCATGTGAGCATCATGAAATCCAGTGTCTCCTTCGCACCGAAAAGAGGTGGAATCACTAGCCAAAGTGACCCAAAACATGCTAGCGTACATTGGAATTAAACCCTGCCAGATCCTTATATTGGCAGTATAGGTTCAAAGACTAAGAGATATTAGGAGACCCATACCCAAAATGTCGGATAGTCACATTTCATAAGAGTTACGTGAACCTCCTCCCTTCTCGAAAGAAGGAATCAATGCTCATAGCTACTCTATCGGTGCTCAGTATAAAGTTCAATTACATTAGCCTTATACGTCATGGAAGATGGCTTCTAGTATGAGGAAATCATAGCTCAATAGATGATTTCTCATCTCATCATTAGTATTCAGTTTTTTAATCTCAATACTTCCGTTAGAGTGTTCATCGAGACTGGTCTCTTAATTAACTCTACACTCTCATAGGTGAGTATGTTTTGATAACACTTAGTGATATACTGTGGTTTCACAGTATTTTTAATGTTTTTTCCTTAAGTTAGTGTGTGTCCAAAAGACTTTTTGATTAATTTTTATGTAAGTTTCTCTTTATTTGCAGGAAATCTGCCTAACGATGAACGCGGAAGTTTTTGCGCAAGAAATGCAGAATAGTTACCACCTACGGAGCTTGTGACGGTCCGTCGTGCCTGTGACGATCCGTAGGTGGCATCGTAGTGAAGTTGCTGAAGGAAGATGGGGAAGTCTGACCAAGTGTGGGGTTACAAAGTGCATGACGGACCGTCATAGCCATGACAGTTTGTCCTGCTGGTTCGTCGTGATGATCAGAGAAGTAGTCCCAGTACCCAAATTCCAAGAGTTTAAGTGTTATGGAACAGAGACCCTCGACGGACCCTCGTCCTTGGAACAGTCTATCATACCTGCCGTCGAAGGTAATGAGAAGAGCAGCAGAAGAATTTGCAAAGTATGGGACAACGGAGTCCATGACGGCCCATAATAACCACGATGGTCCGTCGACTCTGCGGCATTTTGACAGATTCTCAACAAATAAAGTCCTTTTATTAGGTTTTTGTTTTTGATAAATATTTCAAAAAACCTCGTTTTAGGGGTTAGACTCGCACATAGTTAGACTTTCATGTAGTTAGACTTTTGGTGGTTAGACACTTTTATGTTAGATTCTTTGTTAGTAGATTATTTTGGATATAAGAGCTTGGATTGTTACGCTTTTCTCTGGAGTTTATTATTGGTGATTTTGCCGATTAATCAAGTAAATTTCAAGATTTTATTCTTTTTCATTGAAGTAAGTGAATGAATTATTATATCATATATATTAATATTGTGATTATTACTATGGGTAACTAAACTCCATAACTAGGGTTGTGGGAACGATGGGTGAATAATAAGGTAAAATCTAACTACAATAACAATTCAAGAATAGTGTATTGCATGTATTGATAATTATTTCGCTTAGAAGTCTTTTTAACGGATGGCCAACGTTAGAACTCGCCTTGATGCTACATGCCAGACCAAGGAGGTAGATATAAGGAAAATAATTATCAACGTAGATTTAATATATACTATCTAATAGGCATGTATTGATTTGTAACTTAGTCTAATATGTAATACAATGCTTAATAAGAGGTAAAGGTAAACGTTAGTATAGAAACACACGTAGCCGGACCAAGGTGCGAAGTGAAATTTTCTTGATGCCGGACCAAGGATTTAGAGATACATAACTTATCACTTTGCATGCAAGATACTAGGAAAGAATTGTTATAGTTAGAATTATAAAGTTAGGAATCTATGGGGATACTTAAACCCTAGTTACTTTTATTATTTGATTAAACTCAAACATTTGAATCTGTTAGTTGTCTATTTTATTTTTTAGCTAGTTATTTTCATTCATTTAGAAATAAAACCCCCCCTTTTATTGTCTTTGTTATCTAAGGAAATCATTGACTAAATAATATTAATAATAGACTGAAGTTAAGTATGAACTATCTTCTTTGTGGTAACGATCCTAACCTCATTAGTTGGGTTCTTTACTTGATACGCTAATTTTACTTGTTATTTGAGAAGTAAGTTGGAGCGTATCAAATTTTTGCGCCGCTGCCGAGGAAGTAGCTTTTAGATTAACCTAAACTTATTACTATAGTTTTGACGATATTTTCTTGTTTTTACTTTGTTTATTGTTTTTTTATTCTTGCAGAACTATCTTCCTTGTATGCCAAATACACGGAGAGGAAGAGAACCCTTGTTTCCCTACGATCATGAATTAGAGTGCACACTACGCAACATGAATCGAAACTTGGGTATTAATGATGATGATCCAAACTAGAACATCGCATCTCCCGTTGATGTTCATGTTCAGTTATTACCCGATTATCCGAGTGAAAACCAACAGAGGGGACAAAATCCCGCTCCACGTCCCCAAGGATACTAGAGAGGCTTTGACAATATAGAAGATTCCGATGGGCCACTTGTCATGCTTCCTCTACCACCAGGCCACACCTTTGTCGTAACTAGTAGCTTGATGCAAATGCTCAACGCCAGAAGTTTGTTTTCAGTGCTACCTTCTGAGGATCAACATGCCCATATAGTTAAGGTAAGGGCAGTGTATAAAAGTTGTGTAGGGAGGCCTGACATGGAATTGGATGTAATAGGGATAAGAGTGTTTCCTATCTCACTGACGGGAGAGGCTGCTATTTGGTTCAATGAGATCCCTCATAACTCAAATTTTCACTTGTAACCAACTAAGGGACATTTTCTTAGCACGTTACTACCGGTCTCCAACAAACTAAACAACAAAGACAAAGTGAACAACTTTGTGGCACTACCAAAAGAGTTAGTTAGTAGATCTTGGGATAGATTCACCTCGTCTTTCAGAAGCATCCAAATCACCGTATAGATGATGATTCACTAAAGGAATACTTCTATCGAGGACAAGATGATAATAATAAAGCGGTGTTGGATTCTTTAGTGGGTGGTTCTTATGGGGAGTGTCCTTATACAGAGATTGCCAAAAAGTTAGAGAAAATCTCCTAGACTAATAAAGCTTGGAGTACAAGGAAGTCCGATACTGGGAGAAATACCTTCGCAGTGCAATCCTCTCATAACCCGGCCACAGATGAGATTCGTGAAGAGAAGGTTAAGATGAGAACTGAGCTTAGGTTGGTATTAAATAGTTACTAGGTGTGAAGAAAAGACAAATCTAGTCAACTACTTGTCTAAACAACCACCAAATGATGAACGCTATTATTAAGAGGATTCCTATGCGGTAAATGAGTAGACGGAAGGTTTCCGATCGATTGCCCAAGGCTTTAATCAGGAGAATTGGCGCAAAGGTGAATGTAACCAAGGTCGGATCTATGGTAACTATAATCGTTAGGGTCATTATGTTCGAGAAGGAAATTACAACCGCAACAACAAATTCAACAGGGGTATCTATGGCAATAGAAATGATAGGAATGGGCCTTATGTTTCTCCTCAAAATCATGAAGTTACTCCTAGGGATGGTGGAGGTATATTGCGCGAGTTGAGGATATGTTGCATAAAATGATTATGAGGTTCCATGCTAGTGATGATCACACTTAAGAGTTGAGGAGCGATTTAGCGGGTATTGGACAAAGAGTAGATACACATGCAATATCGATTAAGCAGCCTGAGTTACAATTGTCCCAATTATCTGCGACAATGAACATACGCCAACCGGGTACTCTTCCTAGCAGCACTGTCCAAAATCCAAAATATGATTGACATTGTATGGAAATCACTACTCGCGGTTGTAAGCAAACCATTGACCCACCTATGCCACCTAATGAGAAAAAGGTGACAAAAGATACTGATAAAGTGGTAGAGGTTAACAATGAAGTAGAGGATAACACTGGAATTGATGCTGAAGCGCCTAAAAAGGTAACTCCCATGCCTAGACCACCACCCCAATTTCCTCAATGATTAGTAAAAATACCTAGGATGGTAAATATCGGCATTTTATAATAATGATGAAGCTGCTTTCTATCAATGTCCCTTTGGTAGAAGCTTTAAAACAAATGCCCGGTTATGCCAAGTTTAAGAAAGATCTATTAACAATGAAAAGATCAATCACTTTTAAGGATGATGATAGAATGCAACAATGTAGTGCTATTGCTACAAGATCTCTGGTACAAAAGAAAGAAGATACGGGTGCATTCACTATTCCTTGTATAATAAGGTTATTACATTTTTCACAAGCATTATGTGATCTGGGGGCAAGCATAAATCTCATGCCCCTCTCAATTTACAAGAAGTTTGGTTTGGGTGATCCAAAGCCCACTGCAATGCGGCTAGTGATGGCCAATCGAACAGTAAAAAGGCCTATAGGGATACTCCACGATGTGCTAATAAAAGTGGAGTGGTTCATATTTCCTGCAGATTTTGTTATTCGTGATTGTGAAGTCGATTTTGATGTGCCCATTATTCTTGGGAGGCCCTTGCTTGCTACGGGGAAGAGCCTTATTAGATATGGAAAAGGGGCAGATGAAATTTTTGTTGAAAAATGAGGAAGTGACCTTAAACATTCGTAGGTCCATGAGGCGGAGTGGTGAGCTCCAATCGGTATATGGTATATCCTATAATGTTGGTGAGTCATCTGAGACACAAATAGAAAAACTTTGAGGTGTAGAAGCATCATCGACAGTGATAATGAATTTTGATAAAGATTGCATTGAAAAGTATGAGTCATTATTTGCGGCTCTTGATCGAGCTGATATTCGATTTAAATCAAAGAAATATGAGTAAGACATGAGAATCGCGAGTCTCCACCGGCGAAACCATCTATAGCAGAGGCTCAAAAGTTAGAACTAAAAGCTTTCCCACCAAATCTCAGGTATGAATTCTTAGGAAATTGTGAAACTTTGCCTGTAATCATTACCTATGACCTGAATGAACAACAAGTCAAGAGTTTGGTGAAAGTGCTAAAAAGGTTCAAAAGAGCTATTGGGTGACTATTGCGGACATATTGGGGTTCCTCCTGGTATTTGTTGTCATAAAATCCAACTCATGCCTGATCATAAGCCAAGTATTGAGAACCAGAGACGCTTAAATCCACCTATGCAAGAGGTCATGACAAGGAAATAATTAAGTGGTTTTATGTCGGAGTAATCTATCTGATCGCCGGTAGTAGTTGGGTATGCCCTTTTTTCAGTGTGTACCCAAGAAATGGGGAATGACTGTGGTCTCCAATGAGAAAAATGAATTTGTTCCAGTGAGATCAGTTACTAGGTGGTGGGTGTGTATGGATTACCACAAATTAAATGTAGAGACTGAAAAAGACCATTTTCCTATGCCCTTAATGGATTAGATGTTGGATAGACTTTCCGAATAAGGGTGGTAGTGTTTTCTTGATGGATATTTGGGGTATAATCAGATTTCTATTGCACAAGAAGATCAAGAGAAAACCACATTTACTTTTCCATATGAGACCTTTGCGTTCAAGAGAATGTCTTTTGCATTGTGCAATGCACCCGCCACATTTCAGAGATATATGATGTCGATATTCTCCGACATGGTGGAAGATACTATAGATGTTTTTGTGGATGATTTTTCTATGGTCGGTGATTCATTTAAGCGGTGTTTGAACAATTTATCTTAGGTCCTTAAGAGATGTGAAGACTACAATGTAGTACTAAATTGGGAAAAATTCCATCTCATGGTGAAAGAAGGTATTGTGTTAGGTCATCGCATTTCAGAAAAAGGGCATAGAGGTTGATCGAGGTAAAGTCCAGGTAATAGACAGACTTCCCCCACCTATCTCTATAAAAGGTGTGAGGAGCTTTCTTGGGCATGTAGGTTTTTACCAAAGATTCATCAAAGATTGCACATACGTTGTGCAAACTGCTGGAGAAAGATTGTATATTTTATTTTAATGAATCCTGACTTAAAGCATTTGGCGAGCTAAAAGAAAAATTGTTGTCTGCGCCTATCATGATTCTCCGGATTTGAACAGTCCATTTGAGGTGATGTGCGATGCTAGTGGGGTTACTCTTGTGTAGTATTGGGACAAAGAAAGAACAAAATCCTTCACCCCATTTACTATGCTAGTAAAGACCTAAATGTAGCTAAGAAGAACTACACAGTCACTGAGCAAGAACTCCTTGCAGTAGTCTTTGCTTTTGAAATTTTTTTCTCTTATTTGCTAGGTACTAGAGTTATAGTGCATACTGACCATTTAGCATTGAGATATTTGATGGAAAATAAGGATGCGAAATCGAGGTTGATTCGTTGGGTGTTACTGCTACAAGAATTTGACTTTGAAGTAAGGGATAGAAAAGGGACCGAAAATCAAGTTGCCAATCACTTGTCCGGACTAGAAGATGAATCTATGAGAGAGTTAGGGGATAAGACTGACATTGATGATACTTTCCCTAATGAGCATGTATTGGCTGCCTCACAAGACATTATTCCATGGTTCGCAGATTTCGCAAACTATCTGGCTAGTGATATTATTCCATCGGACCTTTCATCAAAGAGAAAAGTTTGTGTCCGATGTGCAGAAGTTCTTTTAGGATGAACCATATTAATACATGAATTGTGCCAATGGGCTTATTCGGCGTTGTGTGCCAGAATGTGAGATGTTGAGTGATTTGGAGGCATGCCATTCCTCACCCGTTGGTGGACATCATAGTGGTATCTGAATCGTTCATAAGATATTAAAATGTGGGTACTATTTGCCAACTCTTCATCAAGAATTTCATGAGTTTGCTAAAGCATGTGATAGATTCCAAAGAGATGGCCACATTTCAAGAAAGAAAGAGCTTCCTCTAAACCCCATTCTTGTGATTGAGTTATTTGATGTTTGGGGTATTGACTTTATGGGTCCTTTTGTGAGTTCTCATGGAATGAAGTATATTTTAGTAGCGGTTGATTATGTATGTAAATGCGTGGAAGCTATCGCCCTCACAAACAATGAAGGGAAGAGTGTCACTGCGTTCTTAAAAAAGCATATATTCTCTAGTTTTGGCAACCCAAGGGAAATAATTAGTGATGGGGTCTCCCACTTCTGCAACAAATTGTTTAAGGGGTTATTGGAGAAATATGGGGTTCTTTATAATGTGGAAACTCATTTTTATCACCAAACTAGTGAGAAAGTTGAAGTGTCATATAAGGATATCAAAGAGACATTGTCAAAAATAGTGAACGCTAGAAGAACGGATTCATCAAGGAAGCTTGATGGTGCTATTTAGGCCTACCGGACAACTTATAAGAGTCCTATAGGTATGTCCCAATACAAACTTATAGATGGTAAGCTTGTCATCATTCGGTTGAATTAGAGAATAAAGACATGTGGGCTATGAAGAAGTTGATAATGGATTGGAACGAAGCTGTAGAACAATGGTTAACTGTGTTGAATGAACTCGATGAATTTGGCCTGAAAGTTTATGAAAGCTCAGCCCTATACAATGAAAAGATGAAGAAGTACCATGACCTAAAAATTGAAAATCAAGAGATTATGGTTTGGGATTTTGTGCTTTTATTCAATTCTAGGTAGCGCTTGTTTCCAGGCAAGCTCAAGTCCAAATGGAATGTTTTTGACTTGGTAACCAACTATTCCATCATGGAGTAGTTGAGTTCGAAATTAAGCAGGGTGTGCGGTTCAAGGTGAATGAACAACGCATAAAAATCTATTTCCGGCATGTTAAAAAAATAAAATGAAATAATCGAGGCATACCATCTTGATGAAGCCTGAGTAATCAAGTGCCTTTAGTTGCCGCGACTTTAAATAAGGTGCTTGTTTGGAGGCAACCCAATACTTATAGTTTTGCTTATAGTAATGGTAGCATTATCAACTAATGGGTTTTAAATTTGCAGGCACATCACCGGACATTATGTAGAAAATCACACTGCAACAGTCAATGACAGACACATCGACGGACCGTCAAGCACGCGATGGAGCGTTGCATGAATCCATCATGCCAACTATGTCTTTCAACTATTTACAAAACAAGGGAACACGTTACGGAACCAATGATAGACTGTTGCATCTTCGATGGACCGTAGTTGGGGTCTTGTTGTCTCATTAAATGAGCATACCCGACCCACCCGGTTGGGGGTAATTTAAAAAATTGGCAACCTTTAAAAACCCCACCCTTCATTTCACCCATTTCTTTCCCTGTTTCTTCCATTTCCCTCCTTTTTAAACTTCCTACTTCCTACATCTCTTCTCAAACAACTGATCTCTTTCACAATTCCCTAAATTACTAAAATCTACCCTCTACTAGTCGGAGTCTGCTTTTGTGGTTCTGTTCTTGCTAACCAAGTACCTTCCTTGCTTGTTTTTCTCTAATTCTCAGGTATGTGTCTCTGATTTCTACCCATTTACATTCTATTTTTGTTTATGAATTAGTATTATCCTATTTCTTATTGATGGGTTCATTCTTCAATACAAAATTTCTCTGACCTAGGTTCAGAATCCTCAAAATTTCCTTGTTAAAACTCTAGAAATAGGTGCTTTAGCATTGCTAGTTTACTAGGTATTTGGGTTACAAACATTTAGGTTATAACTAAGTATTCAATGTGACTCATAGGGGATGATTGTTGATCCTATGTTCTGTGAGTGAAGGACAGAATGAGACCCCGATGATGGACCATCGTACCCACGAGGGAACATCATATGGTATGTTCTAATAAATCACTGTACGTTTTCTCCAAGTGTCCACCAACGGATACATGCGATGGATCATCATTCCCACGAGAGTTCATCCTGCACAACAGTCATGACGGTCAGACACCCATTCCTAAGGGTCTCTCACTTTTTCTATGTGTTCTCTGACAGAAATCTACGATAAACATTCATACTCTCTACGGTCCGTCATACACAACGTCGTGACGGTCAGATACCTATCTCCTGAGGGTCTCCTACTTTTTTTCTAAGTGTCCTGTGATGGACATCTATGACACACTGTCATACCCTCTACGGTCCGTCCTGCACAACCATCATGAGGGTCAGAGACCCACCTCATGAGGGTCTCCATACTTTCTCTATGTTTCATTTGACGGACCTCTACGACGGACAATCGTTACCACAACGGTCCATCCTGCACAACTTTCATGGTTGTTAGAGACCCTTGTCCTAAGGGTCTCCCTCTTTTTCTAAGAGTCCTCTAACGGACATCTATGACTGACGGTCAGACCCTCAATGGTCCATCCTGCACAACCATCGTATCGGTCTAAGACCCCTCCCCTAAGGGTCTACACGACAGACATCGATGACGGACCGTCAATGTCACGACGGTCCGTCCTTCTTATACATCATACTTTTCAGAGACATTCCTTCAGGGGTCTACACATCTACATAGCTAAAGTAAGACATGATGGAGCACATGACGGTCTGTCTTACTCACGACGAGCCGTCACCTGGTCCATCGTGTTTTACTGTACTCTAGAATAGTAATTACAACTTAGCTCTTATACTAATTTTTTTTTGTTTTTTTTTCTCATCTTGTTTGCTCCTTCTCGTACTAATATTGATCCTTTACAGGTACTACCTCTTATGGCACCAAAACAAGATTGATTTTACGCACGTGGGCGATCAAAGTCTGTCGCCCCAACTGCCCGGCTGGTCATTGGCTCTAATGATGAGCGCGACCCCTAGTACGTGCCCCTAGACACTGCCGCTCCATCATGATCTACACGTGCTACCAGAGTTTCGCCCAATAAAGTGCGTCCGGCGTAGTCAGTGCCTCCCAGTCTGATTAGGAGTGCACCCTGACTGGCACACCTTTTGTGTCAGCTACTCATAAAAGAGGAGCGTCTGGCTCCTTAGGAGTTTAGTGGTCGGAGGAAGCCTACGAATCTGCTGAAGTCACTGCACCCGCCACAGCTGCACTATTTTCCTCGTCTTATGAGGTTGACAGTTTTTATTCAACTCCAAGCTCATCGACTCGTTCTCTCACACCAGTTACCGACCAGTACAACCGGTGGTGTGTCGACGGGCAAAATAATGTTTATTCATAAGCAAAGTTTCTGAATGATAAAGGAGTCATGACACGGACTCTTACACTGGAGAGGCGAGTCCTTACGGGGAGTCTCTCTACCATGCCAGAGATCCACAATCGCTTAACCTGACACCGAGTGGAGTGGACAACGCATTCTTTGGGCCGTTATAGTGAAGGGTTGGTCCGAGAGTTCTACGCGTCGTCTGTGGATACTATTAGATCACAGATCGATAGGCGGGCTGCCCCCACCAAACAAGCCCCACTTGAGCATGTCCTAGTACGTGGCATTCAGGTCGATATATCCCTGCTTGCCATCCCTTGCTTTGTATACGGCGAGGATATTGATGCTTACAGGACCCCTCTTACCATAGAGTTTGACTATCTGTGTCAAATTAATAAAGATGGACAATTCTTGCTCGAGCCATCACTAAGAGAGACCACCATGAGGTTGATGGCCCTGCACTTGTCTATTGATAGAGATGGTGCCAACTGGGTAACAGAGCCGAACGGAGCCATCAAGAAGGCTAACTTGACCTTCACGGCTAAGTTCTTATGGTTGATTGTCCTCCAGTGCCTTTCCCCCACAGCCGCTGATAATATAGTCAAATGGGATCGTGAAGTTTTAATGGCGATGATGATAGCCGGGTTTGAGGCGGACTTTTCTTAGATTCTACCGGCGGTCATGCACAAGAGGGATTTTAAGGTCACTACTACTTACCCTTTTTAATGCATGATATTTTCTTTTTCAAGCTCCGCAGGTGTGCCAATCTGGCACATTGATCAGCTCAAGACTCCGCTAGGCATTGTTGATATCGATCTCATCAGGGATGAGGCCAATGAGTTGGCTCCACGCAGAGAGCCACGTCCAAAGTTTCCTTCACATAATGACAATATGGCTGATACGGTAGCACAGGCTCGCACGGCTACACAGACTGCTTCTGTAACCACTAACACTACCTCGATCGAGTGTATCCCTGGTAGAAGCACTGCCCCAAACTCCTCTCGCTCAGCCACTTTCCCCGCTCTGGTCCCGCATACTAGGGTCCAAAAACTAAAGGCACAAATAGCTACACTTCTGCATCACATCCAGCCTTGGATGGAGAGGTCTATTGCTGAGGCAGATGAGCGCTTGGAGCGGAGAATGGTCCAGCACACAAAGCGGAAGATCACTGAGGTTCATTAGCGCTTGGACGCTTTTGAGTTGCGGGTGCTAACCCGGCCAGCCCCTTAGGTGTACGTGTCCACCCTTCAAACTGTGCTTGAGAGTCTTCGAGCATACATTTATATTATCCTAGAGGCTAGGGTACCTCAGTCTGAGGCCCCTTCTGCAAAGACTACTGAGGACACAGTGATGGCAGCCTTATTTGCCACTTTTGAAATTCCACCACCTCCACCTCGAGAGCATGCAAAGAGGCATAAAGGTCGAGAGGAGGATGAGGCTAGAGGACAGAAGAAGGAGCGCTTTGTGATGGAGGCTGCGAAAAGAGACTCGGTTGTTGATAATGAGGCGCGTCGGATGAGGGCTATAGAGTTAGCTGCTGAGGCATCTAGATCTAGAGATGTGGCGGTAGCGGGATGTACTTCTGATAGTGATGTTGCTTATGAGGACACTACTAAGGGTGTCCAGACTACAGAGGTAGTGGGTTCCGGGGAACCGGACACACAAGCTTGCTGATCGTCAGCGCTTTGAGCCCCATGTTTGCTTCACCTACCACTCTCGTATTTAAATTTTTTTATGCTTTAGGGAAAATTGCATGTCTTTTTGTTGGGGGTGGGGTTAAGGGAAAATGAGTGCTAGGGTGAAGTCGGAGTAGTCCAATTCACTATCCTCTTTTGTGGTTTTCTTGCCTGTGTTCTACTTCTCCAAAAGATTGATTATTTTTTTGTTGAACCGTCATGTTTATATCTTGTGTACATAGTTTAACTCTGAAACATTATGGCTAAAATGATATCCAAATGAAATGAAAATGATCCATGACTAGGCATAGTAATTGATAAATGTGTGGCTCTAAGCATGACATAGAGATATACCACTACATGACTCTAAGTCTAAAATTCGAAGTAGGTGTCTCATAATCTGGTAGAGTAATGAGATGTCAAGTGAGTGTGAGGAAGATTTGAATAGTCCATTAGTTGTACTGAGCTAGAACTTTCCTGGTTAGTCCTGCTAAAAGTAAGTTGTAATAGATAATTAGTAAAGGATCATAGGACCTTGTTCAAATGAATGTGATTCTTCTTTGATCCAAATGATTTGAGGTTAATCTAGGCCTTTATTTTTCACCCCAACGTATATTTTCTGAGAATAATGTGTTTGCCCTGCTTTTTCCTTGGACATGTGCACCTCATCTTATGCCAAAAACATAAGTTGAGGGTGGCTTATGAGTGAACAACCATTTCATGGACCTGAACAAACTTTGGCTATTGTGTACGTTGACTCATGGCAAATCCATGAGTTGAGGGTGGCTATTATGAGGAATTCTCTGGAAAGTGGGGTTGAAAGGACAACGAGAGAAAATAACAAAAGTAAAGTGACTCAAGAACTAGTTGAAAGAAAAGTGAAATAAAAAATAAAAATAAAATAATCATATTATTAAAAATACAATAAATACAAGCAAGAAAAGAATAGAGTCACTTACATAAATGAATAAAGAAGGTAGAATAGCAAGGTGATAGAATATGAGAAATTGGGCGAAATCAAATGATGAAAAGTGGTATGTTTCGCCAATATTTCAAGGTTGACAAAAAGTCACTAGAATATACATAAATATACCATACCTGACCCTGAGCCTATGTTACAAGATATGAAAGTCCTATCGTGATCCTAAAAGTGGTATAGCGAACTTAAAGAAGTGAATATAAGGGCAAGCTTATGGCAATATGTATGAATGAGTTGTGAAATTGTTTGAGATTGAGTGTTGAAAAGTAATCCCTATACTCAAACTGAAATCATTGTGTGAAAAATGAGGATGTTGTTTTTATGTAAGGACACTAGTTGCAATACTGGAAATATCAGAATTTCGTTGATGTATTGAATAGGATATGTGTTAGTGCATGGTGAGTCTTAGTCATGGTCTGATTCTACATAATTCAATTCTTATAGTAATAACATGCATAAATATGATGAGACTGATCGGGATTTATAGCCAAATGATTGCGAAAGATAAAACATTCATACTATTGTACAAAGATTTTGTAGTGGATCATAGAGCGTTGCTTGAGGACAAACAACAAATTTAAGTTGAGGGTGTTGATATACCGTGGTTTCACAATATTTTTAATGATTTCTCCTTAATTTAAGTGTGTTTCCAAAAGTCTTTTTGTATAATTTTTTATGTATGTTTCACTTTATTTGTAGGAAATCAGTTTAAAGATGAACGCAAAAGTTTTTGAGCAAGCACTCTAGAAAATATGCCACATACGGAGCTTGTGACGGTCCGTCGTGCCTCTAAGGGTCCGTAGGTGGCATCGTAGTGAAGCTGCTGAAGGAAGATGGGGTTACGAAGTGCATGATGGACCGTCACAGCCATGACGGTCCGTCCTACTGGTTCATAGTGGTTATCAAAGTAGTAGTCCCAATACCCAAATTCCAAGATTTTTAAGTGTTATGGGTCGGAGATCCTCGACGGACCATCGTGCTTGGAACTGTCTATCATACCTGCCGTCGAGGGTAATGAAGAGAGTAGCAGATGAATTTGCAAAGTATGGGACAACAGAGTCCATGGCGGCCCATCATAACTGCGACGATCCGTCACTAGGTCCGTTAACCCAGTCGCGTTTTGAAAGATTTTCAACAAATAGAGTCCTTCATTGATTAGGTTTTTGTTTGTTATAAATAGTTTGAAAAACCTCGTTTTTAGGGTTAGACACTCTGATAGTTAGATTTTCATATAGTTAGACTTTTGGTTATTAGACACTTTTATGTTACATACTTTGTTAGTAGATTATTTTGGATATTAGACTTTAGATTGTTACACTTTTCTTTGGAGTTGATTGTTGGTGATTTTGCCGATTAATCAAGTAAATTTCTAGATTTTATTCTTTCTCATTTAAGTAAGTGCATTAATTCTTATATCATATATATTGATATTGTGATTATGACTATGGGTAACTAAACTCCATAACTAGGGTTTTGGGACGAATAATATGGTAAAATCTAACTAAAATAATAATTATAGAATAGTGTCTTGCATGTATTGATAATTCTTTCGCTTAGAAGTCTTTTTAACGGATGGCCAACGTTAGAACTCGCCTTAATACTACTTGCTGGACCAAGGAGGTAGATAATAGGAAAAGAATTTTTAACATAGATTTAGTGTATACTATCTAATAGGCTAGTATTTATTGGTACGAGGTAATAAATTAGTCAAATATCAAATACAATGCTTAATATGAGGTAAAGGTAAGGATTAGTATAGCAACACAGGTAGCCGACCAAAGTGCGGAGTGAAATTTTCTAGATGCCGGACCAAGGATTTAGAGATACATAACTTATCACTTTGCATGCAAGATACTAGGAAAGAATTGTTATATTTAGAATTATCAAGTTAGGAATCTGTGGGGAACAATTAAACCCTAGTTACTTTTATTAATTGATTAAACTCTAACATTTGAATCTGTTGGTTGTCTATTTAATTTAGCTAGTTATTTCATTCATTTAGAAATAAAAATCCCCCTTTTATTGTCTTTCTTTTCTAAGGAAATAATTGACTAAATAATATTAATAATAGATTGAAGTTATGTCTAAACTATTTTCCTTGTGGCAACGATCCTAACCTCATTTTTTGGTTCTTTACTTGATACGACCACTTTACTTCTTATTTGAGAAGTAACTTTCAGCATATCACTTAGTTAGGCTCATTTGAGATTGCTATCATCTTTTACATTAGCCTCATATAATGTTGTCACCAAAAAATCATTAGTATTAGCACATTTCCTCTTCATAATTACTCACCCTTTTTATGTGAATGTTCATTTTATCATATCACAATGCACTTGGACATATAGTTTGTTTCACACTCTTGCTTAACCCTTCTAGATTTTTAACATTTCATTGTTCATATCATCATCTCATTACATACATCATTTATTCACTTACTTCTAATGTACGCTAGAATTTTTGGTCTATACATACAAGCCATGATGCTTCAATCAAAATTCGTTTAAGTGATTCATATATTCCTAAGATTATGTGGTACAAGACTTATGCATCTTATATGTATTCCAAGATCTCGAATCCGATCTTCGTATGGAACATTATTCTTTAACATTTAATTTACGTATGCCTTATGTATCAATACGGAATTTGGGCAAGGGAACCCAGTTTCGAATCCCTTCAAGAACATTTATATTTTTCATTTATTTTATTTTAGTCCACACGGCTTGGGAACCCTAGATCAATCCTCAACGCCTTCATTTTATTGTAATTTTTTTAAAATTCTCTTTCTTTGCCGAGGGGTTGTGGGATCGAACCCCCACAACACCTTTTATTTTAATTTATTTTTCCATGACTTTTTTTAGTTGACCAAGAGGTTTTGGGATCGAACCCCTTAGCCTCACTTTATTTTTCTTTTAATTCTCTTTTTGTGCCTTGAGGTCGTGGGTTCGATTCCCACGCCTCACACTTATTTTCTTTTCAATTTTACTTAAGCTTGACAAAGAGGTTTTGAGTTTGAATCACACTTCTCTCATTTCTCATTTTCATACTTAACTTTCCAGCGAGGAGGCTTGTTTGATTCCCCCTTACTACATTGTTTTTCAATTCTTTGTTTTCACAACTTTTAACGTGGTGAGGTAACAGGTTCCACCCTCAGTGACCTCACTTGTTTTTCTTCACGTTTTATGAGATTTTAAACAACTTAAATTGGCTGAAATTAATCAACAAGGTGATTGAAATTTGAGTAACATTTTCAGCTTATTTTCCATTCCATTACATGTTAGTTCTTAGGGGAACTTCATAGTGTATTTAGAACTTTTTAGGTGCATTTTCATAGATTCTTTTAGGCAAGAGATTTTCACTTTGATCAGACACATTTCATCTCATATGAACATCACGATTTACATAAACATGTGTACATGAAATTCAAAGAACTAACATGCAATTTCAATTTCTAAACCGAGACCAATAGCCACAGCAACACACCCAAACACACGTAGTTACATTTTCGAAAAACATCAATATAAGTTACATAATTTTGAACATGCACATAAACAAATAAGCATCACGAAAACATGTTTCATCACTAGTTTTCTACTAGAAAACATAACAAACTTATGATTAAATGGGAGCTAGTGACAGGACATGCAACGTGGAAACAACCCTATTTTTTGGAGAGAATATACTGAACTTCAAGGGGTCTCTTGGGAAAGAGACCAAGAGAGAATATAACTCATACCTTTTATGACGTTCAAACCTTTACGTTGCTGACCAAACCGGCTACAACACTCATGTACAAATACAAGTTTCAGCACCAAACTTTTGACGAAAATTCTTTTTCATTTGCCTAACATTTTTTATTAGTTGTTTGTTTAAAATTTTTGTTATGAGTTCTTCAAATGTGAAGAACTTTAGTTTATCTTCTTTTCGTGCACGTTATTTTCAATAGAGATGTGAATAATAGTTGGTTTGATCATGAAAGTGAGAGATAGTTGGTGTTATATCATCCAATAAATAATAAATATAAATAAATTACATTAATTGACAAAATTAAATAATTAAAAACATTTTATTTCATCGCTTCCACCTAGGTTCGAACCCGGGTGGTGCAAGACATCACTATAAGAGCCAATTTTTGGCCCTCTCTCCCAAAAATGCCCCTCCACCTTATTAATTAAATACTTAATTATATATTTAGGTTAATTATCATACTATCCTTATCCTGGAAAAAGACTATTTTACCCCTATACCCTCTAAACTTAAGATTTCTACTTTATAAGACCGATAAAGACTCATCCAAGTAAATCTTCGTATTCACGAGCCCTATATGTCTGGACCTAACCTTTCCTTGATAAAATAACCCCCAAATTAGTTAGCTTGGCTGTCGTAAGCGTTCAGAGTTTTGAATCTACGCGCATCAATCTGTGTGAACCCGTTCTACTCCTACACATTCTAAACACATCAAGCATTATTTAGCATAGCCATTTTTTAGGGTTGTTACAGTATGCCCCCCCCCCATAGGAACATTCGTCCTCAAATGACACTACTAACTATTTTGCGTAATGCCAGTCATATCATAACATAGTTACTATGCACAATCAAGAAATAGCAACAAAGAATGGAGAGATAAGGAAACTTAGACTTAAGAGTTGGAAGTCTAACCTCAAGAGCTAAAAAGATATGGGTAGAGGGATCTCATATTGGTATAGGCCTCCCACGTAGAACCCTCAAAAATATAATCGCTCCACAATACCTTCACTGTGGGAATCTCGCTATTTCTCACCCGCTTGACCTGTCAGTCTAAAATCTCAATAGGTACTTCCTCATAGGACAAATATTCATCAACCCCATAACCTTCAACAGGTAGAATCGTGTCGGATCAACTAGGTACTTCTTTAACATAAATACATGAAAGACTGGATGAACAGAAGCTAGTTCTGCAGGCAATACAACCTCATAAACCACCTCCGCCACACATTGTAGGATCTCATATGTCCCAACATACCTCCGACTCAACTTCCCCTTCCTGCCAAGCCTCATCACCCCCTTCATATGTGATATCTTCAAATAGAACTTGTCAACAACATCAAACTCTAAGTGTCATTTTCTGTTGTTTGCATAAGACTTCTACCAATCATAAGCAGTAGCCAACCTGTCCCTAATAACCCTGATTTTCTCTAAGTCCTCATGAATGATCTCAAGACCCAAAATAGATGACTCTCGAACCTCGAACCTCCCAACTGGAGACCTAAACATCCTACCATCTAACGCCTTAAACGGTGTGATCCCAAAGCTAGAGTGATAGATATTATTATACGCGAATTCTATCAAAGGCAGATGGTCGTCCCAATTAACCTTGAAGTCAATCACACACTCCCTCAGCATGTCCTCCAATGTATGAATGGTGCTCTCTACCTTCCCAAAAGTCTGAGGATGAAAGGCAGTACTAAGCTTCACCTACGTGCCTTAGCTCTTAAAGAAGGATCTCCAGAAATGTGAATTGAGCTAAGATCCTCTATCTGAAATGATTGAAAAAAGAATCCCATGTCATCTCAATCTCATCAATGTAGAGTTTCCCATAATCCTCGTTCTGTAAGTAGACTTCGTATGGATAAAATGGGCATACATAGTCATCTTGTCCACAATAACCCATATTGAGTTATGCGGTCTCCTAGTCTTCGGAAGACCAACCACGAAGTCCATATTAATGGCCTCCCATTTCAAAGTTGAAACCTCTATAATCTGAGGAAGACCGCCAGGCTTAAGATGTTATGCATTAACCTTTTGACAATTAGGACAGTTTGGCACATAATCTTCTATGTCCTTCTTCATGCAATCCCACCAATAGATCTGTTTAAGATCATGATACATCTTGGTGGAACCTAGATGTATGGAGTATCTGTAACCATGGGTCTCAAAAATGATCCTGGGCCGCAAATCATCCACATCTGGTACACATAGCCTGTCCTAGTACCTATGTATGTCGTCATCTCCCAAAGCAAAAGACTTATTCACCTTAACCAACACTGAGTCCTTCAACTCTATGAACATAGGATTAGGATTTTGACCCGCCTTGACTTCAACTATAAAGGATGATTCAAAACTAGGATGACCTAAAACACCCCCACTATTGGAGTCAACTAACCGCACACCCAGTCTGGCCAGTCTATGTATATCTTTTACCAACTCATTCTTCACATCCACAACGTTGGTTGTACTTACCATGATCATCCTACTCAAAGCATTAGTTACAACATTAGCTTTACATTGATGGTAGTGAACGTTCATGTCATAGACCTTCAACATCTCGAACCATCTCCGCTGACTTAGATTCAACTTTCTGTATATGAACACGTATTGGAGACTCTTGTGGTCTGTGAACATATAGACATGCATTCCATACAAGTAGCGCCTCCACAATTAAAGTGCAAACACCAGAGCTGCTAACTCAACGTCATGAGTGGGATAGTTCTTTTCATGAACCTTGAGTTGTCTGGACGCACAATCTATCATTTTACAAGCGTCCATAAGAACACAACCCAAGCAAACCCTAGTTGCATCATAATACACAGTGTAATTCTCACCATATATTGTAAAAGTACGAACCAGGGCTGAAGTGAGTCTATCCTTGAGCTCCTGTAAACTCTTCTTACAAGACTCCATCCATTTAAATTTGGACTTCTTCTTAGTCAATGTTGTCAGTGAGGCAGCAATGGAAGAAAAAACATCCATGAACCTGCGATAATAACTAGCAAATCCCAAGAAGCTACGAATATATATGGGAGTAAGAGGATTTTTCTAGTTCTTAACAACTTCTATCTTTCTGGGATCTACCTTCACACCTTTATAGGGCACAACATTACCTGGAAGGTCACAGATCTAAGGCAGAATTCACACTTGCTAAATTTGGCATACAACTGATGTTGTCTAAGTACATGCAAGGTTAGTCTCGAATGTTGTTCATGCTCTTCCTTAGTCTTAAAGTAGATGAGAATGTCATCAATGAATATTATGATGAAAGAGTCAAGGTATTTACAGAAGAACTTTTTCATGAGATTCATAAATGCGGCAGGTTCATTCGTTAGACCGAATGACATAACTAGCAACTCATAGTGACCATAACGGGTATGATAGGATACCTTTGGGATATCTCCATCCCTAACTCAGAGCTGATGGAACCTTGAACGAAGATCAATCTTTGAGAAGAAACAAGACCCTTAGAGTTGGTTGAACAAGTCATCTATTCTGGGAAGTGGATACTTAGTGTTGATATTAATCGATGCACATTCTAAAGGTTCCATCTTTATTTTTTCATAAATAGCGTTGGAGCTCCCGAAGGGGATATGCGCAGATTAATGAAACCCTTATCAGTGAGATCTTTAACTGTAGCTTCAACTCTTTTAGTTCAGCTGGAGCAATTCTGTAAGGAGGAACTAAATTTTTTTTAGTATCGGGTTCTATGTCGATACCAAAATCAATCTCTCAAGGGGTAGGAACTTCTTGCAAACCATTAGGAAATACACCTTGGAACTCATTCACTACATACACTGAGTCTATGGAAGGAATGTCATGATATAAATCATTACCAGTCACAAGATAACACAATAACCCCTTGGACATTATTTTATTGGCTTTAAGGTTAGAAATCAAGGGATTAGGATGACTCGAGTTGTACCCTTCCAAGACTAGCTCTTCTTCATTAGGGCAACGAAATCTCCTAACCTGTTACGACAATCCATGTAAACTTACAAACTATAAAGACAGTCCATGCCAAGAATAACATAAAATCAGGCATTGGTAACTCAATCAAGTCCTCACACAAAGTCTTACCACATCCAACTATTGGGCAATCCTTGTATACTCTATGAATTCTTACATTTTCTACTAATGGTGTACTAACCACAATAGGATAATGCAGAACATTAATAAAATCCTTCAAATGGAGAGCACATAAAGGAGTTACAAAGGAAAGCACAGACCCTTGATCAAGTAAAGCATAACCATAAGGTGAGAATACTTGCAGCATACATGTGACCACATCAGCGGACTTCTCCTACTGCTCCCTTCCCTTCAGGTGGTAGAACCTGTTCCACTTAAGAGGCTCGACGGATGCAGCATCCTTTGGATTAGGCCTATTCTGAGCATTACCTCCAGCCTGACCTCTTTTATGTGGGAAATCCTTTCTGGGATGATGCATCTCACCTCCATTGCGCTTCTTGGGCTCGGGTCTGCCCCCTCTAGGTGTTGTACTCCTATGAAATTTAGAGTTCCCTAAACTCTATTGCCGCTTTTTAAATCTGGGCTGCTAACGGACGCCAAAGATGTTCCTATTTCCCCCATTGCTAGGATCTTCCTGTTCATGGGTCTCAGGCCTCCTATCATCATGAATGCCTCTCTTTTTCCGATTTTCCTCTACCTGGTGGACAAGCACCATCAACCTGGAGGGGTCATTGTAATCGTGGATCATCACATACCAACACTCCTCTTCTAAATCTCTGTTGATTCCTCTGAGGAACCTTCTAATCTCATCCCTTCAATTAGATACAAGGGAAGTACCATACCTAGACAGTTTAACAAACTTCAGGAAATACTCCCTGACTTTCATGGATCCCTGGTTAAGATTGATAAACTCATCAATATTAGCCTCCCTCATATCTCTGGGAAAGAATCTCTCAAGAAAGGCTGTCTTAAACAGCTCCTATGTGACCGTAACTCCGCCTAAAACTTGACGCTTGCACGAAGTCTGTGCAACATCCTTAAGTTGATAGGAAGACAACTCTCCTTTCTCAATATTTGTGGCCCCCATAGACACCAATATCTTATGCACCTCATCCACAAACTCCAGAAGATCCTCCAAAGTCTTAGGCCATGTGAAAATAGAAGGATTCATCCTTGTAAAGTCTCTCAACCTATCAGCCAAACTGCGAACCGGTGGGTTCGCCCTCTGAACATTCTGTCGGTTGGCCTAGTCAGTCATGGCCTTAGCTTGCACAGTGATGGAATGTGCAATCCGGGTCAGATATGCCCTCACCTCAGCTTCTCTCGACTCAGCAGGGTTAACCGGCATAGCCTCTCCGTCAACTGGAGCCTGGGGTGTCACCTGATTGCCCCTAGCAACTCCTCTTGATCTCATTTGACTATATGTTCTCCTAGTATTCATTTTCTTAAAAACAACAAGGATTGATATTTGAAACTCTCATAAAACCAAGAAAATCATACATTAGGAAAGGCACGATAAGATCAGAAAAAGGGATACATTCCTATGCATCATGCAGTCTCTAATTAAGGATTGTTGTGCACTTATATACCATGACATAGAAACTACTCAATGTGGTTGATGTGAACTTATTATCATCGAAATTTAACTTAGCACTATGATACAAACTTTGTCATGCCCAGAATCTAGACTTAGACAAGACCGGCGTCGTTGACGTCGCAGAGGTCGTAGAGAAGCCTAAATACATCATTCTTACTTAATCTAGGATAATTTTAGTAGAAAATTTGAAATTTTTGTTTGTTATTTCATGTTTATCATTTTAAACATAACATCATAGGCATTCACAAATCAACAATCTAATACAGTGATAATCAAATGAAAGAAACAGTTTAATATTGCATTAAATGTATTCTGGCCAAAACAACACCAATAGAGAGTCTAAATTTAAAGTAAAAAGAAACACTAGTGGAACATGATCTACTAGCTAAATCCTATATCCAAGCTAGATAATAATGGTAGGCATCCTCAAACGCATGAGGGACTACCAGATCCGGATGAAATTTGCACGTCCAGATAGCTGCAATGTCAACGTGTAAGCTCTAGCGTCCACCTGTGCCAGCACCTAAGTATGGGTATATGCCATCACACACCAAGAACATCCGTGAGTAAGAATTATTTTTTCTAACAACATGATTTATGGAAAGTCATGTTAGTAGACTTTCCAAATTTTTATTAGTAAAGTAAGTGCACATGCCAAATTTGGATTTGGAAAGTCATGCCATGAGAGTAGCATGCATCATCATATGTTTCGTATTGCACACAACACATAACATCTTATATATAGCACATAACATAATGCACATAGCACATAACATATATCGTAGAACATTACATCTTTTGTATCATTCATCCATACGCCATGAGACATTTGGATCATGAAATTGACATCAACACTTCCCAAAAATAAGGGCTAACCATTTGGGACCTCAACTAGGGAACCTTCTTTAGCAAACATAGAGTTTGCTTCATTCATTAATAAGTACTTTACTTCAGACATTAATTAGATATTGTAGACACCAGCCATACCTAAGATGTACTTTAAGACTTTCAGCGGGTTCGTTGTTCAATGATCAAGAATAACCTAGTGTCATTACTTAAGTCTAGCTCACCTCTTGATTATCCTCTCTTCACACCTTTGGTATCATTGATTTCTTTATGTGCATCATTTATGGCCGAGATCATTCATTCTTTGGGAACTTTAACTTTAAACGACAAAGATCATGTGAGCATCATGAAATCCAGTGTCTCCCCCACACTTAAAAGAGTTGGAATAACCAGCTTAAGTGACATAAACCTGCTTGCGTACATAGGAATTGAACCCCGCCAGATCCCTACATTGGCACTATAGCATCGAAGACAAGGAGATATATGGAGACCCTTACCTGGCATGCCGGACAGTCTTATCTCATGCTAGTTACATGAACCTCCGCTTTCCCCGAAAGAAGGCATCACCTCTCATAGCTAGTCTATCGGTGTTCAGTATAAAGTTTCATTATATTCAACTCATACATCATGGAAGCTGGCTTCAAGTATGATGACATCATATCTCAATAGATGATTCTCATCCCAACATTAGTATTAAGTGTGTTAATCCCAATACTTTCATTAGAGTGTTCATAGAGACTAGTCTCTTCATTAACATTAAACTCTCATAGGTGAGTACATTTCGGTAAAACTTAGTTAGGCTCATAGAGACAACGGTCCGTCGAGGGTCTTCATTCTAAAGAACTTCAACTCCTGTAATCTGGGTACTTGGATCACTTCTCTGAACTTCGGGACGAACCTGCAGGACTGACCGACATAGCCACGAAGGACCGTCACAAGCTTCGTAATCCCACACTTGGTCAGACTTCCCCATCTTCCTTCAGCAGCTTTACTACGCTGACACCTTCTAACTGTCACAAGCACGACGGACCGTCATATGCTCCGTAGGTGGTCTCTTTTGCATTTCTTCACTCAAAATCTCCGCATTCAGCTTTGGACAGATTTCCTGCAAAACAAAGAGAAACTTATATAAAAATTAGCACAAAAAGGCTTTTGGACACACTAAACTTAAGGAAAAAGTATTAATAATACCCTGAAACCACAGTATATCAACACCCTCAACTTTAATTCATTGTTTGTCCTCAAGCGACGCACTATGACTCACTACACAATCTTTGTACAGTAGTATCCATGTTTTATCCTTTGCAATCTTTTGGCTATCAATCCCGATTAATCTCATCAAATGTATGCATGCATAACTATTAGCCTTGAATTTTGTGGGATCAGAACATGACACAGACTCACCACGCACTAACACCTATCCTCTTCAATTTCTCACTGAGGTGCTAACAATTTTGGTATTGCAACTAGTGTCCTCACTTTAAAACAAAATCCTCCTTTTTCACACAATGATTTCAGTTTAAGTATAAGGATTACTTTTCAACACTCACTCTCAAAACAAAGTCACACTCATTCATACCTTTTCCCATAAGCTTGCCCTGATTTTCACTGCCTTAAGTTCGCTATACAACCCTTAGGATCACGATATGACTTTTTTTTAGCTAGTAACATAGGCTCGGGGTCAGGTAAGGTATATTTTGGTATACTTTAGTGACTTTTTGCCCTCCTTGACATATCGGCTAAACCTTTCACTATCTCTCATTTTATCTCGCCCTGTTTCTCATATTCTTTCACCTTGCTATTTTCTCTTCTTTCTTCATTTGTGTAAGTGACTCCCTTCTTTTCTTGCTTGTATTTCTCTTTTTCTTTGTTTTTCTTTTCATCTTCTTCTTGAGTCACTTTACTTTTGTTCTTTCTCTTTCTTTGTTCTTTCAACCCCACTTTCCAAAGCATTCCTCATAGTAGCCAGCCTCAACTCATGGCTTTGCCATGGGTCAAGGTACACAATACCCAAAGTTGTGTCAGGGCCATAAGGAAGGTTGTTTATGCATTAGCCACCCTCAACTTATGCTATTGTCATAAGTTGAGGTGCACATGTCCGAGGAGGGACAAGGGCCAACACATTGTTCCCAGAAAAGATCAGTTGGGGTGAAAAAGAAAGGTCTAATTTTAAGATCAGATTATTTGGATAAAAGAAGGATAAATTTCATTTGGTTTCTTTTATTTAGGCTAGAAATGGGCTTTATTGAATAAGGGCCTATGATCCTTTCCTAATTGTCTATTACAACTTACATTTAGCAGGACTAACCACACAAGGTCTAGCTCAGCACCAATAGTGGAATATTCAAATTTCCTCAAACTCACTTGACATCTCATCACTATACCAGATTATCAGACACCTAGTTCGAATTTGAGACTTAGGGTAATGCAACGGTGTACTTCTATTTCATGCTTAGAGCCACACAATTATCAGTTACTATGCCTAGTCATGCATTATTTTCCAGTTTATCAGGATATCATTTTAGCCATAATGCTTCAGAGTTAAACTATGTACAAAAGATATAAACATGCCGGTTCAACAGAAAAAGTTATCAGTCTTTTGGGGAAAAAGAACACAGGCAAGAAAACACCAAAAGAGGATAGTGAATTGGGCTACTCAGACTTCACCCTAACACTCACTATCCATTTACCCCACCCCCAACAAAAAAGCATGCAATTGTCCCCAATGCATACAAAATGTAAATACTAGAGTGGTAGGTGAAGAAAACCTGTGGCGCAAAGCGCCGTCGATCAGCAAGATGGTGGGTCTGGTTCCCCGGAACCCAAGTCATCTGCAATCTGGACACCCTCAGTGGTGTCCTCAGTAACATCCTCACCATCAGTAGTGCCTCCTGCTATCTCCACAGTGCGGGAGCTAGACGGCCCAGCCGCTAACTCAGATGCTCTCAGTCGGTGCGCCTCCTTCTCAGCGAGGGAGGCTCTCCTCGCAGCCGCTATATCTCGACGCTCCTTCTTCCGTGCTCGCGCCTCGTCCTCAGCTCGACCCCTACGCCTCTTGGAAATCTCTCAAGGTGGAGGTGGTGGAATGTCAGAGGTAGCAAAAAACGCCACCAACATAGTGACCTCAGCATGCTCGACACAAGGGGCCTCAGACTCCGGCACCCTAGCCTCTAAGATCGTGTCGATGTCTGCACGAACACTATCTACTGTAGCCTGAAGAGTCGACACATCCAATGGAGGGGCTGGTCGGGCTAGCACTCTCAACTCAAAAGCGTCCAGGCGCTGGTTAACCTCACCGATCTTCCACTCTGTAAATTGCATCATCTTCCTCTCTAGACGCTCTTCGGACTCAGTAATCGACTTCTGCATCCACGTCTGGATATGATGCAGAAGAGTGGCCATTTATGCCTCTAGTTTTTGGATCCTTGAAAGCGCGACCAGTGCCAGTAGAGGGGCTGTGCGAGAGGAGCTTGGGGCTGTGCTACTTCCCGGGATAGACTCGACCGGGGTAGTGTCAGTCGATGTCTGTGTAGCTGTGTGGCCCTGGGATACCGTGTCAGCAAGATCATCAGCAAGTGGGGGAAGCTCTGGACGGGGCCGTGTGCGTGGAGCCAACTCATTGGCCTGGTCTCTGATGAGGCCGACGTCTACAGTGCCCTGCGGGGTCTTAAGCTGATCTACGTGCCATAGGGGCACACCTGCGGACCTGCAAAGGGCAAAGATCATGCACAGGAAGGGGTAGGTAGTAGTGACCTTGAATTCCCTCTCGTACATGACTGTCTAGAGAAGCCATGCGAAGTCCACCTCGAATCCGGCTATCATCGCCGCCATCAACACTGCTCGATCCCAGGTAACGATGTTATCAGCAGCTGTGGGGGAAAGGCAGTGACGGACAAGCAGCCACAAGAACTTTGCTGTGAACGTGAGATTGGCCTTCTTGATGGCCCCCTTCGTCTCAGTCACCCAATCAACCCCCTCTCCATCTAGTGACAGGTGCAAGGCCATCCACCTCTTGGTGGTCTCTCTCAGTGCTGGCTCATGCAAGAACAGACCATCCTTGACTATCTGCCAGCGGTAGTAAAACTCAGTAGTGAGGGGGGTTCGAGTAGAATCAATACTCTCGCCGTATAGAAACCGGCGGACGGCTGGCAGGTGAATGTCAACCTGCACACGCCGGACTTGGACCTGCTCCAGTGGGGCCTGTCTAGCGGGAGCAGCCCGTCTATCGATCTGTGATCGGAGAGTTGGTACGTAGGATGCGTAGAAATCTCGGACCATTTCCTCGTTGTATCGTCCCAATGAACGTGCTGTCCACTCCAAGAGATGCCTGGTGAAGAGGTTGCGGATCTCCGGCATCGTTGGGAGACTCCCTCTAAGTACCTACCACTCCAAGTGAGTGTTTGAGTCGAACTTGGCGTCGGAGTAGACTTGAAACTGCCCGTCAACACACCACCGGTTGGGCTGGTCAGTGGCTGGAGTGGGGACCTGAGATGGTGAGCCGGATGTAGATTCTGAACTGTCAGCCTCATCAGACGAGGCCGACACTGCTGCCGTGGCGGGTGCGGGAACCTCAGCACAGCCAGAGGCTTCCTCGGACCAGGATACTCCTAAGGAGCCAGACACTCCATTCTCATTTGTGGCTGACCCAGAGGGTGTGCCGGTCAGTGTGCGCTCCTCATCAGACTAGGAGGCAGTGACTACGCCGGATGCCATCTTTTTGGGTGTGGCTCTGGGAGCACGTGCGGCACGGGAAGGTGTGGAAGTGCCTGGGGGCACATACTCAGGGTCCCGCTCATCATAAGAGCCGATGATCATGCGTGCAGACGGGGCGACAGACTTCGATCGCCCGCGTGCGTAGATTCGGTGTTTCTAGGGTGCCATAGTAGATAATACCTGCAAAGGATCAATATTAGTACAAGTAGTGGCAAACAAGACTGGCAAAACCATACGAAATGAAACACTAAAAATAGTATGTCATATCTATAGAAGCAGTGACACAAGATGGGCCTGGTGACGGCTCGTCGTGACTATGAAGGAGAGTCTCTGACTAGCACGACGGTATGTGCAGGACAGACCGTCAGAGGTACGACGGTACATCGTAGATGGCCGTCGTAGGACACTTGAGAAAAAAGTGGAGACCCTTAGAAGAGGGGTCTCTAAACATCATGATGGTCATGCAGGACAGACCGTCGTGGGTAAGACGGTCTGTGACATGTGTCCATTGTAGGACACTTGGAAAAAAAATGAGATACCCTTAGAAAGAGGGTCCCTGACAACCAGAACGGTTGTGCCGGACGGACCGTTGTGAAGACAACGGTCCGTCACAAGTGTCCATTGGGGAACACTCGTGACAAAAAATTAGAGACCCTTAGAAATAGGGTCTCTGTCTAGCATGACGGTTGTGCAGGACGGACCGTCGTGAGTACGACGATCTATCACATGTGTCCGTTGGGACAGGGGTGCTAGGGCTTTTGCAACGGACCCTATGACGGTCCATCATCGAGGTCTCATTCTGAATGACAGTGAAAGAACTAAGGGTACCCTAAGCATCCCCGATGAACCCATATCAACCTTGCGGTGTTTTGGACCTACATGTGTCTAACGCAACTACATAGGAAATTAGCAATGCAAAAGCACCTATGTCTAGGGTTTTAAACATGGCAATTTTGAACATTTGTAACCTAGGTTAGAGAGAATTGTCTACAGTAGACAACATATGAATAGGAACTAAGCATAATACTAACTAGTAAACAAAAAGGAAAGATAAATGAGTATAAGTTTAGAGACACATACCTTAGAAATGGAGAAAAACAAATGCACAAGTACTCGGTGGCAAGGTAGACACTCACAGCAGCAGTTTCCACTAGTAGATAACACTTTAGAGCTTTGGAGAATTGTGAGAGGGTAATGATCGATGGTTGATAGAGGAATAGATTGTGGAAGTTGAGAATGGAAGAGTAATGGGAGAAATAATGAAGTAATGGGGGTAAAATGAGGGGTTGGAGAGTTTAAACGTTCTAATTTTTAAAAACGGTCCAGCCGGGTCGGGTCGGGTATACCTCATTAATAACGCGACAGTTCCCCGACGACTGTCCGTCGCAGTTGTGACGACCCGTCGTTTGTTCAATCGCGTGTGCCGTAGTTTCACAATAACAGAAAAACGTACCTCATACGACGGATGCATACGACGGTCCGTCGCAGGCGCAACTTTCCGTCGATGTGTCCGTCAGTGACTTCTGCAGCGTAATTTTCTGCAGAATTTCCTGGTAATGTGCCTGCAAATATAAAACTCATTAGTAGAAAAATGCTACCATTACTAAATAGATGATAAGTATTAGGTTGCCTCCCAACAAGCGCCTGATTTAATTTCGCAGCACGACTAGGGACCCTTGATTACCTATACTTCATCAAGATGGTATGACTCTATCATTTCATTCCCCGATGCTTTATGCTTAAAATAGAGTTTTATTCTATCTCTATTCCTCTGAAACCGCATTCCCTCCTTGGCTTTCAACTCAACTGCTCCATGAGGGAATACTTGGGTAATTAGGTAAGGGCCAGAACTGTCTACAAGCACCAAATCCCCAACCATAAATACTTGTTTTGCATTTTTCAGTTCAGTCTCCTTCTTCATCTTTTCTTTGTGGGATATGGCAGATATCGATTGGAGCTCACCACTCTGCCTCATGGTCCTACAAATGTTGAAGGTCGCTTCTTCATTATTCAACCGAAATGTCATCTGTCCCTTCTCCATATCAACTAATGCTCTACCTGTAGCAAGAATGGCCTCCCAAGAATAATGGGCACTTCAAAATCGACTTCGCAATCAAGAATAACAAAATCTACTGGAAAGATTAATGACTCCACTTTTACTAGCACATCATGGAGTATCCCTATGGGCCTTTTCACTGTCCGATCGTCCATCAGTAGCCGCATCGCAGTGGGTTTTGGATCCACCAAATCCAACTTCTTGTAAATTGAGAGGGGCATTACATTTATGCTTGCCCCCAGATCACATAATGCTTTCTCAAAATGTAATGACCCAACTGTACAAGGAATAGTGAACGCACCCAGATCTTTTTTCCTTTGTTCTAGGGATCTTGTATCAATAGCACTACAATGCTGCAATCTATCATCATCCTCAAGAGTGACCGATCTTTTCTTGGTGACCAGATCTTTCATAAATTTAGCATAACTGGCCATTTTTTCTAGAGCTTCTACCAAAGGGACATTGATAGAGAGCTGTTTCAACATTGTTATGAAGCGCCGATATTTACCATCCTCGGTCTTTTTCACTAATATCAGAGGGAAGGGTGGTGGTGGCCTAGGCATGGGAATTACCTTGATAGGTACTTCTGCATCTTTTCCATTACTTCCCTCTGCTTCACGACTACCCTTTATCACATTATCATTATCCTTTCTCACATTTTCCTCAGTAGATGGAATAGGTAGGTCAATGGTTTGCCTACCACCCCGAGTAGTGATTGCCATAAAGTGCGCATCATTCTTTGGATTTTGGACAGTGTTACTAGGAAGAGTGCCCGATTGCCCGGTGTTCACTGTCGTAGATAATTGGGCCACTTGCAATTCGATCTGTTTAATCAAAATTGCATGTGTATAAACTTTTTTCCCAATACTAGCTAAATCACACCTCAACTCTTTAATGTGTTTATCACTAGTGTCGAACCTTTTCATCATTTTGTGCAACATATCCTTTACTCGCGCCATACTATCTCCACCATCCCTAGGAGTAACTTCACAATTTTGAGAAGGGACATAGGGCCCATTCCTGTCGTTTCTATTAGCATAGTTACCCGTGATAAAATTATTGTCGCGGTTGTAGTTTCCATCTCGGACATAATGACCCTCAAGGTTGTAGTTACCATAGTTCCGACCTTGGTTCCCTTGACCTTGGCGCCAATTATCCATATTTGAGCCTTGGGCGCTTGGTCGGAAACCCCCCGTCTGCTCATGTACTGCATAAGTGTCCTCCGCATAATAGCACTCATCATTAGGAGGTTGTGGCTTAGCCAAGTGGTTGAATGCATTTATCTTTTCTGCGCCCCCTGTGACATGTTTTAGTACCAACCCAAGATCAGTTCTCATCTGAGCCATTTCTTCCCGAATCTCATCTGTGGCTGGGTTGTGAGTGGACTGCACTGCGAAGGTGTTTCTTCTTGTATCGGACTTTCTAGTACTCCAAGCTTTGTTATTTCGGGAGATTTTCTCTAGTTTTTCAGCAATCTCAGCATAAGGGCATTCTCCATAAGATCCACCTGCTATAGTGTCCAACACTGCTTTGTTGTTATCATCTTGTCCCCAATAGAAGTATTCCTTCAGTGACTCATCATCTATACGGTGATTTGGAACACTTCTCAAGAATGAGGTGAATCTATTCCAAGAATTACTAACTAACTCTCCTGGTAATGCCACAAAGTTGTTCACTCTGTCTTTGTGGTTTAGTTTCTTGGAGACCGGATAGTAGCGTGCTAAGGAAACATCTCTTAATTGGTTCCAAGTGAAGATTGAGTTGTATTGGAGCTAAATTAACCATATAGCAGCCTCTCCCGTCAGTGAGAGAGGAAACACTCTGAGACCTATTACATCTAGATCCAAATCTGGCCTCCCCACACAACTTTAACACACTGCCCTTACCTTAGCTGTATGGGCATGTGGATCCTCAGAAGGTAGCCCTGAAAACAAACCTATGAAAGTGAGCATTTGCATCAGGCTACTAGTTACCACAAAAGTGTGGCCTGTGGGTAGAGGGGGCAAGACAAGTGACCCATCCGAGTCTGCTATGTTATCATACCCTCGTAGTATGCTTGGGGCCGTGGAGCGGGGTGTTGTCCCCTCTGTTGATGTTCACCCGGAGCATCAGGTAACATCTGACCATGAACATCAACCGGAACTGGGATGTTCTGGTTCGGATCCTCATCATTTATTACCAAGTTTCGATTCATATTGCGCAATGTACACTCTAGCTCATGATCGTAGGGAAACAAGGGTTCTCTTCCTCTCCGTGTATTTGGCATACAAGGAGGATAGTTCTGAAAAGAAATCAAAAACAATAAAACAAAATAAAATCAAGAAAATATCAACTAAACTATAGTAATAAGTTTAAGTTAATCTAAAAGCTAAATTCCCTGGCAACGGCGCCAAAATTTGATACGCTCAAACTTACTTCTTAAATAAGAAGTAAAGCGGTCGTCTCAAGTAAATAACCCAACTAGTGAGGTTGGGATCGTTCCCACGCGGAAAATAGTCTAGACTTAACTTCAACCTGTTATTAGTATTGTTTGGTCAATGACTTCCTTGGAAAGTAAAAACAATAAAGGGGGGTTTCAATTTCTAAATGAGTGAAAATAAATAACGAACTTGAGAGAGACACTTTGAATGTTGGGTTTTAATCAATTAGTTGAAGTAACTTGGGTTTACGTGTTCCCCACAGGTTCATAACTTGATAATTCTAACTATAACAATTCTTTCCTAGTATCTTGCATGCAAAGTGATAAGTTATGTATTTCTATATCCTTGGTCTGGCATCTAGAAAATCTCACTCCACTCCTTCGTCCGGCTACGTGTGTTGCTATCCTAACCCTTATCCTTACCTCATATTAAGCATCGTATTCGATATTTGACTAAGTTATTACCTCGTACCAATCAATACTAGCCTATTAGATAGTATACACTAAATCTATGTTGATAATTCTTTTCCTATTAATTTCCTCCTTGGTCCGGCAAGTAGCATTAAGGCGAGTTCTAACGTTGGCCATCTGTTAAAAAGACATCTAAACGAAAGAATTATTAATACATGCAAGACACTATTCTAGAATTGTTGTTTTAGTTAGGGTTTATCTCATTATTTGCCTATGGTTCCCACAACCCTAGTTATTGAGTTTAGTTAATCATAGCCATAATCACAATATTCAAATATGTTATATAAGAATTCATGTACTTACTTCAATGAGAAAGATTAAAATCCGAAAGTTTGCTTGATTAATCACCAAAAATCACTTGCAAGAATCTCAAAGTAATCAATGATAAATAATCCAGAGTCTAGTTATATGATTTCTAACAATACGGAGTCTAACCTCAAAAATGAGGTTTTTCGAACAATTTATAAAAAAACAAAAACCTAATTAAACATGGATTCTAATTGCTGGAAATCAGCCAAAACGCGGCAGGGTCGACGGACCTCGCGACGGACCGTCGTGATCGTGACGAACCATCGTGGACTCCGTCGTCCCATACTTGTGCAATTTCTTCTGCTGCTCTCTTCATTCCCCTCGACGGCAAGTATGATGGACTGTCATTTACACAACGGTCCGTCGAGGGTCTTCGTTCTAATACACTTCAACTCTTGGAATCTGGGTACTGGGATCACTTCTCTTAACTTCGCGACGAACCTGCAGGACGGACCGTCATAGCCATGACGGACCGTCACAAGCTTCGTAATCCCACACTTGGTCAGACTTCCCCATCTTCCTTCAGCAGCTGCACTACGCTGCCACCTATGGACCGTCACAAGCATGACGGACCGTCATAAGCTCCGTAGGTGGTCTCTTCTGCATTTCTTCGCTCAAAATCTCCGCATTCAGCTTTGGACAGATTTCCTGCAAAACAAAGAGAAACTTATAGTAAAATTAGCACAAAAATGCTTTTGGACACACTAAAATTAAGGAAAAAGTATTAATAATACCGTGAAACCACAGTATATTAATAACCAATACCAACCTCTCTAGACATAGAGAAGAACAATTCATAGTTAGGCTTAATAAATAGACTTTATTTATGTGTTCGTTCAAACAATAGTTCTAATCCCATCATTACATGACATAAAGTGAATGCTATAACATAAGTGAATTCCATTATTTACGAAGAGAACGTCCTTTACATGAAAATCAACAACACATATCAATTATTAAACAATACATACTTAATTATCTATAGAAAATTTAAATTCAGCATAATTAGTCCTAAATTTTGAGTTTTGAAGAAAACCCACTTGTACGGTAAAAACACTAGGAATTTAAATTATTAGAAATCGCCTTCAAAAGGACATCTTGGAGAATAGGAATCAAAAGAGTGAAGAAACAATATCTTATTGAAGAATTAATCAAATATTTTTGAATGGAAACCTTGGAGACTTAGTCTTCTTCCTCAAGCTTTCTTGTTCTTCAATGGTGGTTGAATAGTTTTGAGAGCGATGAGAGTGATTTAGTAAATAATATTATGTGTGTGGTAAAAAGGATAATAAGTAACCTAAAACCAATATAAACTCGTCCCACAAATTAGACAAAATACCCCTCACTGAAATAGGTCTTTTTGTGAAGTTAATTTGACTTCAAAACGATGCGGACGAATATGGGAAGTGGCTGCGCGACACACATGGTCTTTTTGTGAAGTTAATTTTAATTTATTTTTTGAAACTTTTTTTAGAGGAAGTGATCATCGTGATGTCCCCATGTCATGAGGCAATATTTTCCTAGTCAGTGATGGTTGCGTGACGCACAAGGGCCTTCATAGTCTTGACTGTCACAAGCTGCTTTGGCACCTTGCCTACCAAGGTTTTGGACCTCCTCAAGGACCCTTCAGGCCGCCGTTGGTGATTTGTTACAGAAATTTTCGACACTTTGTACTTTATTTTAACTATATAATGTATCGCTACAAGTTTTGGACTTCATTTGACACTCCCAAAGATTCACCAAACATAGGGACGTCTACTAGTTCAATTTAGCTAGTTTACAGACGTCAAGGTCTATTTCTTTCTTTTTGGATCTAACCTTTTCTAATTGAGTTTAATACATTGATATAGGTCTGTAAAAATCATATTTAACATTATTTAATAGACTAATCTCTAGTATATGTCATGGAACTTTTGGATTGTTACAATGGTATTCCATTATCAATGATATCGGATAGGGGTGCAGAAGTCACATCTAGATTTTGGAGGTCATTCCAAAAAGGGTTGGGTACAAAGTTGAAGTTAAGCACAGATTTTCATTCCCAAACGGATGGTCAAGCGGAGCGTATTGTTCAAACCCTTGAGGATATGCTTAGAGCTTGTGTAATTTATTTTAAGGGAAATTGGGATGAACACTTGACTTTTGTTTAGTTTTCTTACAACATTAGTTAGTATTCAATTATATTTATGGCTCCTTTTAAGGCCTTGTATGGTAAGAGATATAGATCTTCGATTGGATGGTTTGAAATTGGATAGTCTTCACTCTTTGGTCCTAGATTGATCTATAAAACTTTGGAGAAAGTTCATATGATAAGGAACAGATTTAAAACAACCTATAGTCGACAAAATTCTTATGCCAACCATAGGAAGAGGGACATAGAATTTGAAGAAAGTAATAACTTGTAATTAAAAATTTTACCCATTAAAGGGGTAATGAGATTTTTCAAGAAAGGGAAGTTGAGTCCTTGTTATTTGGGTCCCTATAAAATATTTCAATGTTTTGGTAGAGTTTCATAAAAGTTGTGACAACATAGTGAAATCGCTTTATTTCACCCGGTGTTCCATGTGTCCATGCGTAAGAAGTGCATCGGTGATCCTGAGTCCATTCTTCGTATTAATAGTCTAGTTGGGGATGAGAACCTCTCCTATGAATATGTTCCAGTTGAAATCCTTGATCTTCAAGTGAAGATGTTTAGGAACAATGAGGTGGATTCCATAATGTGTTCGAAGAATAACCTAGTTGAGGGAGCAACATGGGAGGTTTAGGCTTATATGAAGTCATGTTACCCTCATCTCTTTGTTGATTAATGTTAATTTTTCCTGTTTATAATTAAAATAATGAATAAATTGAATTCGAATTATTTTGCAAAGATGTGCATATTCATGATGAATGTTTTTGCTGATTATGAAGTTTCATATAAAAATGCTCTTTTTGCTTAATTTGCACTTATTTGTTTATATGGTATGTTTTTACCTATAAACAATGAGATCAAAAATGTTGATATCTTTTGAAAGAAGTTTTTCAATAAGTGAAATTATCTGTTGTGTTGATCTTATGTTGTTGTGAGAAGAAATTCCTCATGTGGTAATGTTGAGCTCTTATGTGTAAGAAAACGATGTTTGAGTTTCTATGTTTAAATTCCATGATTATGTGTTGAATGGAGTTTCGAAGCATTCCTTTGATTTGTAACTCATGGTTATACTGTATGTTTCTTATTTAGGTTGCTAGTATTGAGTCTTTATCTTCCTTCTAAAAGATTTTAGTGTCATTCTTTGATTAATGTTCCTAAGGGGGGATAATGTAACACTCCATAAGTCCAAAACAATACATAGAGACTCACATGAGATTCTAAGTTTATTAACATTGTTTTATGGTCAAAAAAAAGTATAGAAGTTATTTAGGGAGTTTTAGAGTCAAAATGTCAAGGAACGTCCATGATGTTCGGACACTAGTGCAAGAGGTGTTAGTGTGCCAAAGCCTATATTACAAGGTTTTTGGAGTAAAAAAATTAATGAAATTTGGTTGGAAGTTGTAAAAATAGTATTAGAGTAGGCTTAGGGTCGAAACTTCAAGGTACGACACCCCAAGGACCACCTTAGGGGTCCTTGGAGAGGACCCTTTCATTTGACCATAACCTGCCAATTAAGGGAGTGTAGGAAACAGCACCTACACCTGCCAAACAACGGGGAATCTCCTGGGTGATGGGACATAGATGTCCCCCGTCGATAACTACTTTGCCATTTTTTCAAAAGATTGCCTGAAATATAGTCTCTGAACTTAACTATAGACGTGTAGGATGGTGGGGGAACCTGGCTTCGACTGACCTATGGACCATAGGTCGGGGTCTCGTAGTTCAACCTTCATTTTCACTGCCTTGTTTTTAGGTCATTCATTTAATTAATTAATTAGTTAGAGGTTTTATTGGGGTTTAAGGGGTTAATTAAGATAGTTAAATGAATATATAAACTACCATAAGCCTAAGCCCAACATAACACCCCCAATTCCCAAAACATAAATTAGTCTTCCTTCCCTCTACTTTCTATCTCCCAAAAAACACTCCATTGAAGTGCAAGGTCTAAGGGTATCTTGAAGGGATATTATGGGATTAGAACTCTTAACCTTTGTGATTCCTTTCCCAAAAGGGTACTTTAAAAATTGATTTCAAAATAATGACTTGCATATGCGTTTCTTTCTATTGCGAGATTGGTCTTTACAATTGTGTTGTTATTATTTAAATGGGTTATTATGGTTTTATTATGATGCATTATTGTTTAATTATGATCGTTCTTGATGCTAAACCTAGTCTTGTATTGGAGGTGATGAATTGACCCCAATTCCCTTACCCTAGGTTATGAGCTAGTATAAAAATGGATGTGTTGAAGCAATTTAACTAGTTATTGTGTTAATCACTAATGGATGATATAATTACACCTATTATTGGATAAAACTAGTTTGTTTATGGTAAGACCATGAGTGATGGATTTTAAAGGAGATTATATAAGTATTTGTGATCTCCAACCTTTATTTCAATTATGGTGGCTTGTACTTGGTAATGAAGTCTAAGTGAAGTATATCTTGTGATTGGATCAAGTAGCTGTTAGTACTATAATGTAATTTAAATGTATTGCTTATGTTCTTGTGAGATTATGAATAAATATGTAATGTATAAGGTTGGTTATAGAGTACATATGTGCTTTGTTTTGATATGATGATGTTAATGTGCTAATCTCACATATGAGGGTTGTATTGAAAGGGTGTTCTCATGTATTTAGTATTTATCTTATGACTATGACTATACAAGGAACTATTCTTATATGACCTAAACAAAGTTATGTTTGTAAAAGAAAGTCATTTAAAAAGGGACTCTAGCTTAGCACTGAGTTAAATAGTAGTGAGGAGCGTCCCCTTCCATGTACGAAAGGTTGGTTAACTATTGTACGCATGACATAGATATTATAATACAAATGGCATAAATATGGTATCAATCATGTCTTATAGTTCTTGAAGTATGTTTTCCCAAAGGAATACTAGATAGTGAATCAACCTAGATTTTATGTACATGCTTTGATACTACATTGACAAGTAGTCCACCTATAATACCTCAAAAATGACTAAGTTAAAAATATAATAACATGTTTGTAATGATTTTATAAGGTCCTAAATAGGTATATTATGTTGTAATGACTCAGTGTCTAAGAGTTTATGTGCATTGAAAGTCAAACGTCAATGGACGACTAAGACGTTCAATGACTAAGTCACCTATGTGCCTCAAAAGTGTTTCTATGTGTTTATATATGATGAATTAGGTTATAAGGTCCTTAAGTGAGTTATTATAGCATATATAGACAGTGTGTCAAGTTCCATAGAGTTTGGGGGTCAAACATCCAAGAACGTCCATGACGTTCGAAAGTTTTTCCTTGAAATGACCTTGTGTGTCTAAGAATCTTTTGGTGTTTGTTTTTGGTGAAATTAATGTTAAAGTTTATAAACTCATACGAAATCATATTTGTTTTGGAAACGTCCGGCCAAACATCCCCAAGGATAATCGAAGTGTCCTTGAGGAAGGACCTAAAAGTAGTGCCAAGACTGTCCAAGGCAGCCCCAAATGACGGAGGCAATTGACAGTGCCGTTGGTGGATACTTGGTATTGGTATGGAAGAGGCCCATGTTGAGTCTATAAACTCAACAGGAGAAGGATTGGACTGTTCATTTGTAGACAAATGATCAGTTGACTGCCAACCATCAATGGGTTGTGTCGTGCGTGCAGCTTCATTGTTAAGTGAGGGGTCAAGTTGTTATTTAACCCCACTTCAAAGTAAGAGTTTTTTAGGTTCCTTTAGGTTATTTTGGGTATTTTAAATGTTCATATAAGTGTTTAACAATTTGAATATTTCATTCTTCCAAATCAATACCCCAAATCCCTTAAAATTCTCCAGAGAACTACATTGAAGTCCAAAGTCAATGAAGAGCTTGGTGTGAGGAATTGAGTTGATATTCCTTATCAAAGTAAATAATTATAGTCATTGAGGTACGTATTTTGATCCTTGAAACTCTCTTCATCATTGAGACCAACTCTCAAGATGTTTTCTAAAGTTTTCAAATTTGAATTTTCCAATTTCATGATTCTACCATGGGTTCTGGCATCAATTATTTTTAAACGTTTATCATGGATTATATTATTATTGTATTGATGATTTTAACCAAAATTACTTATGAACCCATGAATTTAATGAACCCTTGTTATTAACTAATTATGGGTTACTTGATATTGGTCAAATGTGATGAATTATGGTGTAGATTTCTATGGCTTGTCTAATGATACAATAATGCTCGTAAATTGATATCTAGGTTGTATTTTTTTTGATGAATATGTAGTATTTTGATCTAATTTCATGCATATTATAATTATATTTAATTTTTGTTATGGCCATGGGTAAGTGCCTTGTGATATCGAATGTGATGATTTGACATTAAATTGAGGTGTTGAGGATGTTGTGGTGGTAAGATACTGTATTTCCTTTGTTTTTTGATTAATTAGACTTTACTTATTTTGTGATTTGTATTGTCCACTTATGGTTGCGGTGTTATGTGTTTTACTTGCAATTGATGTGGCCTTGTCGGAGTTATTTAAAATAATGTAATGATCATGGCCTTGTCGGTAACTACTTTAAGTAATTTGGCTATTTTTATAGTTGATTATGTGAAGTATGACAATATGTATCTACATGTGATGTCATAAATATGTTTTTCTGTTCATGTCATTTTAGGTGATCATGTTAGACTATGACTTTGACCTTGTGTGTATAGTCTTCGGGTTTATATTTTGTTATTCATAATTGAATATATGAGTATATGTTGGTCATATTTATGATGGTATGATAGTATAAAGGATAACTTTAAGATGATATGTATGTGATTCTGAAATGACATGTGTTATGAGTTAAAGTAAAGTATGTTGTGTCTTTTCTAGGTTGACTTATGTACCTTGCCTGATAAAAGTATGAATATGAATATGTGATGGATTGAATTAGGATGCTAAGTTTCTTAGTATTATATCTATTAATGACATGAGACCTTAAATGATGATAAGATAGTCTTTTATGTGAAAACCTTGAACCTAGTGGTAAGGTTCTGAATGTTGAAGTCGTAAGACATAATGGTATCCTTCAAATTAAAGGAATTATGGACTTAAGGTTAATTGGATGGAATGGAATCATATTAATCCTAAGGAAAGTCATCATGAGCTTCTTGTCGCCATCGGGAGCTGCCCTAGTGGACCATTCTTTGGTAGGGTAAATGTGGTTGGGTTATGAACTAGATAAGGAACCATATGGAACCCTTTTATGTGAACCTTATGTGTAAATTACTCTTTGAGAAAGAAGGCTTTCACCAAGTTAGTATGGTAAGAGAAATAGTTTTTGTCAAAGAATGAGACTAGATTACAAAGCATGCCCTTCATATTCCTTAACTATATGCCTACATGGGATGTGTCTATGTTTTACCATTGGCATTTAGAAAAACCTCATCGAAGTAGGATAGAACTTCGTATTGAATTTCTTGCTATCATGGTCTACGTCCGTTATTTCCTATTTCTTGATATCATAAACTTCAGATTCAATTTCTTGCTATCATTCTCATCATATGAAATACCTGTTCGCATTACAGAAGTTTTATGAAGTTTAGGTGATGATATGGGACGCTATCTAGACAATGCACAATAGGCTTTGAAGGTGTCAATTGGAGTCTCTAGGTATTTTCCAAGACCATGACTTGAATGTCCTTTATGCGTTAAAATGTCTCCTTAATGAAATAATGAATATAATGAATTAAGTTAATAAAGTATGTTAATTGAATAAGTACTACTTATCTAGAGTAGTTTATGGTTGTCTAGTAAAGCTTATAGGTGGCATAGGAATGGTCACTACGTATCTTACGTAGATGAGTCTTTAGATTGACTCTAGTTAGGGAAAATGATTGATTATGTGGACATGATGTAAGACTTAGGTAGTCTTAAGGATTATTTAGGTAGTCTTGAAGAGGTCAATCATGAACGTTATCTTCATGATTTACTTAAGTAGGTCTTTTGATAGCCTTTGGAAGGTGAATGTCATATTATCTATATGTTGATATGTTTGATGTTTTGTAAGTGTGTATGTGCCTTATTATATGTATTCTCGAGGGTCATTTAGGTATGCTTAGGGAGGTCTTATGTGTGGTCTCTCTCTGTGTTGATTAAGTGAGTCGTAGGATAGCTTTTATAGACAAGACAACATGCAATAAATTGTTTAAAAGGAATATCAAGCATTTCACTATTAAAGTGAAGCGAACACTGTACATAGGAAGTAGATTACTGTAAAATGAGCTTGAAAATTTGAATAGTTGACTACATGTTATCTTATGTGTTTTTAAGAAGAAAAATATTGCTCTTATGATTATAATATGATTTTCAAATGAAAAGATGCATATTTCGAATAAATGTCTGTTTTAAGGATTTTCATGCATTATGTTGTACTTAGTACACATGGGTTTACTAAACCATGCTTTTATCTATATCTATAGTTTATGATAGGCGATGATCATTTGGTAAGTGAAGAATTGGATCATTGTTTCATCAAGAGAAGTCAAAGTATGTCATCATTTGATTCGAGGGAAAAGATGTCTTTTACATTTTCATTTAATGTATTGTAATTAACTAAGTATTTCTATATTAGTATTGAAGTATGGGCTGTGTCCCAAGTATTCTCGTGTCTTAAGTTTGATGAGATTGAGTTTTAGTAATTCTTATGACTTTATATTGAATAGATTTTAAAGACTGATATGTTTTGTGAAAATTTTTAATTTTGTACTAATTTTGACTATGTTTATGCGATGAATGATATATAATTGCTTGTACAACACACCCGAGAACTCAACTATCCGATATTGCCCCTAACTTCTAGGGTGTGGTTTCGGGATGTGACACCACCTTTTTTCCATGTAGGGTTTAAAAACACTTGATTACTCATTAGCTCATGTGGTATATGTCAGTTAAGGTAATTGTTCTCGAAAGTAAAACAAAGTTATAAAGAGAACTCTAATTAAGATGACTTATGAGGTTTGACTTAGTCTAGGTAGGGGTATGTGACTCTACCTATACATTGCCCTATTTGTCCTTGAGGAATGTCTTAGAAGGATGTTGTAATGTTCTTATGCAAGTATAAAGTGAATAATTTGCATGTGTTGACTTTACATGTTTACGATACTTTATGTTTTTGGTTTCATGTATGAACATTGTATTGGTATACATTGCTAAATATGATAATGCCTACTCTTGATACTTCTTTATATGATTGTAGGCATTGCTTATGATCCTTCTTTTTTTACTTGGTTGAGTAAGTTTATGGGGATTTAATTGGTCATTGAATTTGTAGGCTTGATTAAGGGTTATGAGTAAGGGTCTTGTATATGCTTAAATTTTATGAACTCATGTACATATTTTATTGTTATAACATGATGTTGGAGTTGCTTTATCTATTGTTCGAATATTCTCTACACATGTTGACTTGACTATACTTGATGATGTTCGTCTTTTGTTGAATATGTTATTGTCTTAAGGTTTATATTGTTTTTTGTCTTATATGTGTTCTTGATTGTGCATAAGGCTTTTAAAAGTAATTGTTAGACCATTAAACGAACTAAGGTAATTTAGAGCTTCGTGATTATTTCATGAGTTAAGTTTAAGTTTACTGATTTATATTGATGTTCTTAGGCAGTGTGTGAAGTTTGGTTATGTTTGGAGGTCAAACGTCCAAGAACATAAGTTACATTGCAAAGTGTGTCTTAGAATTTACTTGTGTGTCTTGATGCATTTGAGTGAGTTTTTCGTGTTTTTTTTTTAAATTCATGTAGGAAGTTCCTAATACCTAGAGGAATATGTTTAGAGGTTTAAAGTTCGGTTACGACCTCACCTAGGACCCACAAGGGGCCTTAGAGAAGGGCCCAAGACTTAGGCTCAAAATTGCCTTGGCAATGTCCACCAAAAGGGTCAAACGACAACTACTTGTCTAACAAACGGTCACTCGACTTGACCCATCGATTAGAAATGCAAGATAGTCTATCCAAGTAACAAATGGAGATAAGTTTCCACCCATGATACCCCACAAATGGAACGTTTATGGAAAAACAATCCATTGGTCGCATCTGTAGTTTGAAGCCTGCTAAAAAGTTGTCTTTCCTGTAATGAGCTGGGGTATTTGGTAAATTCACCCCAAGCCTTTTCTAAGCCTAGGAAGTCACTTTTAGGGTTATTTCGGTGTATTAAACAATTCCACAACTTTAGACCTAATTTTATAGTCACATTTCCTAAAATATTAAATCCCTCCCTATTAAAAGACTCCCTCAAGTAATCATGGAAGCTAGAACTGAAGAAGGGTTAGAAGGGGTTGTTGGTGGACGGTTCTTCATCACAAATCATTGGGGTTTCTTCAATGGGAGGTATGGTATTCGTCCTTGAAACCTCTTCCATTCAAGGAGTCTGTTCTAATGAATTTTCAAAATGGGTTTTCAATCTTAACTTCTTCTATCTTAAACTCTAAATATGGGTCTTGGATAAAAAATTTTAAATTATTTATATATAATTTTTCTAATTTAAGTTGGTTATTCTAATGATAAAAATTCAATGAAAACATGTAAAATCTTTATGTCAAATTTTGGCTTAAGGAACCGGTTAAATGAGCATGATTTTGTAGTCTTTAAGATTTGTTTTCTTTAAGTTGATGTTATTGGTTTGCTAGTGCTCTAAGAGCTATATTATGATGAATTGTTGAGTAAAATGTTATAGGTGATGGAATCTTGGTTTAAAGGGTATGTTTGGTATGTTTTTTTTAGTTTTGATTATGAAATACTCTTGAGTGGTATGGTCCACTTCTTGGTGGCGATGTTTACATGAATTGTATTAATGTGTAGTTACTTCTTTATTGTGAATGAAGCCATGATGGCATATTATGTGAAGAATGATGGAAATGAAGTTATTCTTGTTTATTTATTTTATGAAACTTGTTTTTGAGAAGTATGCTAAGGATTATGTCTAAATGAACTATATTTGTGTGTGAAACATGTAAAGTGTGTGACGTTATGAATGAAGGTCTAAGCATGTATTGAAGTTAAATGCAAAATGAAATGAGTCGTATATGTAAGGTCTGCTCACATGTACACACACACTCACACTTGAATTAATTAACGAAGCTTAGTTAAGTCAAAAAGTGGAGTATTGGGGCTTACACTCTTTGTTAGTTAAGATGAAGTATTTTGTAGTAACCTCACTAAATCCTAAGAGCTTTCTAAGACAGGTTGGAGGATGAATTCCCTTCGTGATTTGAGATGTGGTGTTCACAAGTTATTGTAAACCTATAGTTTATAATGTTAAGAATCCGTGGCGAGTTATGCGTATCATATAGAAGCTATGAAGAAGAGGAGGTTTAACTTCGTTAGTTGAGATGTCGTATTAAAATGTACCTCTTGAGATGAGTACTCCTCGTTTGTAGAGAATAAGTCACTTAGCAGCAATCTCCTTATAGCTTATCTATGCGCCTGCACATGATTAGCTATTGAGTAAGCCATGTAAATTCAAAAATCAACGTAAGATCTCACCCTAGGCAAGTGAGAGGACCCTTCTCCGATAAGGAAAGTATCGGGATTCCATGTTTATATCTCATGGTCTATGTCGGCTAAGCTAAATCCCACCAAAGTAATGAATGTTCAAAGTCTTCTTAAAGACTGTACAACTTAGGGTAGGTAGTGGAATGGGACGCAATTTATCCATTGCACTAGGTATGCGTTCCGAAAGGGGAGTCTTGGTGAGCATTATATGAATTGGATGAACTAAGTCTCCTAAAATAACGTACTACTTATGGTAAGTAGTGGAGTGGGACGCTAGCTATCCATTGCACTACGTAGACCTTCAGAAAGGGGAGTCTTGGTTCCAAGCCTTCTAAAAGAGTGTACTACTTTCGGTAGGAGGTGGTATGGACACCATATACGAATTGCACTAAGTAGGCATTCCGAAAGAGAAGTATTGGTCTGTTGCTTGAGTGTTCTTGTAATCTCTTGTTATTGAGTGGCGGCTTGTTCTCTCGAGGTGAGTAAGCCGAAAAGGGGTAGTCTTGAGGATCAACTTTGTGTGCATTGAAGGATGCATATGCGCACTTCCTTCATGTGTTACCTTAGTTAAGGAAACTCTTACAAAAATTAGTTGATTTCCACCTTTCTTGGCCTTGGAAGTTCACTACTTTGGAAAAGGATAGTTGACTATAATGTCATAAAAGTTCACTGTAAATATTAGGTAGTTTACTGTAAGTTGGTCCTTTTGTAAAAATATGGAAATTCTTCTCTATGTGTTAAATGATGATTATTATGTTATTTTACTTCTATATTCATGAATGTTTTATTTAATTTACATGAAAAGTGTTTTTTTCTCTAAAATGTCCCTTTTTGCATGTTATTGTATATGCCATACTTAGTACATTGTTTTGTACTAACCCCATACTTTTCTATGATCAATAAGTATAGGTTTTTGAAGAAATATTGAAGTTTACAAGGAAAGCTCGGGATATGATTCTCTCAAGACAAAGTATGTCCTCATATATTCGAGGGCATATTTCTTACTTATTTTAGTTTTGTACAAGTTCTTCTTATGTATTTGTTCAAATGTAAAGAGGTGTGTCACTAAGTTATTCATGTCATGTCTTTAAGTTTTGCTTGTGAAGATGAGATTTTCTAAGTATTTATAACTTATTATATTAATTATCGTGAAAAGTTTTAATATCGCACTACTTTTCATGTTTTATGTAATGAACGATAGTTAAAGGGCTTGTAAAAGACCCCGAAGGGTCAAGTACTCCATCTCATGACCCAAAGGGTCCTCCCTATATTCTAGTGGGTGCTTGCGGGTCGTGACATTAACATGGCATGGTTTAAAACAAATGTCTTCTTTAGTATTATTTGTATATCATGTGTCCATATATTTCCATAGTTAATGAAAGTCATGTGCTAACCCCTATTCCTCCTCTTTTCCAAATCATTTTAGGTTCCGGTCATTGAATGATTCTTTATCAATTTGCAAGGAAGGGTTGGATCATTTCTTTAAGAGTGCGTATGTCCTCAAGATTCTAGGATGGTGACTTTTCTCATTCTACCTATGTGGTTTGTTATATTCTAATGACATTCGTTATTGTGTAAGAAATTGTTGTAATCCCTAAGTGGCAATTATACATTTGCGTAAGGGCTATGCCCAAATTGTTCTATTCCAATTTAGATGATTTTATATGTGACATCTCTATTAGACTCTTTGTTGTATATTGTATATGTTCCATAAAATTAGAAACCTATGTAAGCTTCCTATGGGAGCAGTCTAAGTAAACTCCCGATGTATATACTATATTCAAAAAAGAGATCGATGTAAACCTCGTGATGCATATATAGATGAAAGGTTCAAATTTTCCGTGCTATTTAACCTATTAAATGTAGTAACGAATTCTAAGAGGGTGATTTTAGTACTCTGAGAGGAGGACAGGGCCGGTTACGTCTAGGGGTTGCTCCCTGGGTGTGACAATTCTTACAAAGTCTTTCATCCTAGAGCGCACGGTATTCTCCAAATCATTCTTTCTACATCCAATGTCTATAGTCACTTGAGTTTTCAAAGATCGGGCTAAAGTAAGTTGAGCCTCTTTAATTTACCCATTATTCATATCTTGGGGAAGCACTGGAACCTCATTACCTTCACCTCCAGTAGGTACTTGATCACCTTGTGGGGGAATTTCAACATCTTGAAGAACTTGAACTCCATGTGGATCTAGTCAACCTTATGGAACTTCCTGTTGCACCCCATCCTCTTCAAACCTTATAGAGGCCATCCTTCTACTTGTCATATAATATAAACGCAAGTAAAAACATTAAGAAGTACATTCATAACATAAAACTCTACGACACCACATAAGAGTGATGAATAAAGGGAAACTCTATCGTCCTATAGCCTCTTGCTCATGGATGTGTCGAGACTCACACCGGTGAACAAGATCTACCAGATGTGGCTTATGAGATTTTTTAATTCCTATGACTACTTCATAACCTATGCTCGGACACCAAGTTTACCACAACCCAAGAGCACAATGTATGAGATATGGCATTCCCTTGGAATGAAACATGGCGTACTTGACCTCTCGGAGGTCTTGTACAAGCCCTTAGACATTGTTCATTGCATATATATGAAAAGTAGTGCTAAATTAAACTTTACACACAAATAAAACCTTAAAACACCTTTCATAAAAAACTATATAAAATACTAGGTCTCAAATATGCCAATCATAGACTGAAGAATACTTGGGACACGGCTTATACAACCGAAATATTGAAATACTTAGTCCATTACAATACTCTGAATGAAAGAAATCTAAAGAGAGTACCTCATATGTAACACTTCAAAAGTCTAAGACATATTCGAGAGCCTACCATAGATTTCAAAAGGTTTAGACACTGTTTTAATTTCAATATTAATGTATATATGTCATTTAGAAAGTCTAGGAATCAAAACATCAAGGAACGTCATTGACGTCCGGAAACTTGTTCAGTAAGGTACTAGGGTGCCTTATTCTATTTGATTGTATTTTTTAAGTTGGATAATGATGAAAATTGGTGGAAGTGTGTGTAACACTTATTAGAATTGATTCGTATTCAAAACATCCGGCACGATTCCCTAAGGACAAACAAAGAGCCCTTGAGGAGGATCCTTGATTTTGGGGCAAAGGCTGCCCAAGGCAGTGTCCACCAACTGAAGCAACCAACGATCCGTTGTCCAATTTACGGGGCGTGGAATGATCCCGTAGATGGAAAGTTAGAAAAATTCATGGTATACCTCATTTCAATAGTTACTGAACTTAACGACAGACTATAAGGGCGGTTGGTTCCATGATCCGTTGATTGACGCACGAAGCATCGACGTGGTCTCTTCGGTGAATGGACTGTTTTTGCTGCTCGTTTTAAGTTAGGTGGAGTTAATTAAATATGTGGTTAATTAATTTTTTAGGGGTTTAGTAAATCCTAATTAAATTAACTAAAAATCCATATAAATACCGTAAACTAATTAAACTAACCTACTCTCATAATTATCAAACCAAAACTCTTTTCCTTGTCTCTTCTACATTTCTTCCATGTTGAAGAACACCATAGAATACAAAGTCAAGTTGGGTTTTCGGGATGCTATCGCCAAGGTTTCTCTATCAATCTTCATAAAAAATTATGATATGGGATTACTTTCACCTTTGGGAATTGTTTACCCTAAGGGTTCTATCTAATTGATTTCAAAAGTGTAAAAATCATGTGGGTCTTTTCAAATCTCAAAATTGATCTTGTAAATTGTTTTGTTTATGATTATATTAGGATATCATGAAAATTTATAATTTATTATAAATCAATTATGTTATTTATTCATGGATTGTTCTAGTTTGTAGAGGATGACCTATTCTACTTAACCGTAGGTTGTGATCTTGATATGAATCGTCTAGTGTTGGTTCAGCTTATTAGGTAATTTCTTGAGTTACATATCTATGATGTTATTGTATAAATTATGAATATATTAAGATGAGCTTTAGCCCTATCTTGTTAGTTTTGGAGTAATTAATCTAGATTGGGACTTCGACCTAAATCTCTTATCTTAAGCTATGAACTAGTGATAGATTGTGATGTAGGGATTCAATTGGCTTTATTGTCCTGTTGGTTATTCATATGTAATGATATTACATCCTTATTGGGTTTAGTTAATGGTTGATTGTAAGACCTTGATGATGCATTATGAAGGATACTTGGAAAGTCTTGTGATCTCAACTCTTTACCCCAATCGTGGTTAATTTTCATTTAAGTGATGATGTTGCATTGAGGTATACCTTTTTTTAAGATGATAGGATTGGTATGATGTTGAATTTCAATATCTTGAATATGGTTTGTGAGGTGTTATATAAGATGTAAATGTTATAAGGATGGTGATAACTACCAATGTGCCTTATCATGATGTGATAATGTAAATGTGTTAACTTCAATTATATGAATTATAATTAAAGGACAATACTAATGAATTCTTATGAGCTCTGATGATGATAATTATACAAGGTATTGACCCTATGACCTACATTAAGCAATGATGATAAACAAAGACATTAATGAAATTTCAAAAAGGGACTTAGCTTAGAACCGAGTGAAATTGACAATTGGAGGTGTTGATTTTCCATTAAGGAAGATTCACGCTATAGGTCAACATGAGGTATTGACTCCCCTGTGAGGGATACTTATACCATGGATTCCCATTATATGAGGCTCCAATATCCAAGTGAAATCTAGAGTGTTCATACCTATCTCTTAGTTCTTGAACTACGTTGTCCCCATAAGAAAACTTGCTAGTGGATCAACCTAGAAAGCTATGTTTATGTTTGGTTTTACTTTGGCTGGTAGACCACCTTTCATCGGTGTAAGGTTTTTCAGCACCGGATTCCACAATTAGCTCTTGTGATCTATGTAGGTTAAAACAAGTCTTCCATAAACTTAACTAATGTAATGAAGTACAAACTAACTAAGGTGACTTAAGAGATTTGACTTAACTTAGGTAGCGGTATGCAGCTCTACCTATGTCTTGCACTAGTTTTACTTGAATGAAGATTTAGAAAGTTGTTCTTATATATTAATATTCTTATTGTTGTAAATTTTATGTATCTAATGATCTTGAACATTTATTATAGTATATGATGATTTGTTTCACTTATGAACATGTGTTGATCTCTATTTCTCAAGTATGATGATATGTACTCTTAAATGATATGTTGTGTACTTGGATATTAGTCATGGTTCTTATTGAGTTTACTTGATTGGGAAAGGTTATGGGGATTTGCTTGGTCATTGAACTTGTTGACTTAATGATGGTTCATGGTTTATTGTCTTGCTTTGGTTATGTTGTAATGAACTATTATTCATGGTTGTGGATATTATAACTTGATGATATAGTTTTGTTGAGTAGGTGTTCAATTAAATGATATGCATGTTGAATTTACTTGATTATGACGCCGGTTACGTCTAGGAAGTGCCTCTCGGATGTGACATCATATCAAATCAGGACATACCCCAACTTTGCTTTAAAAATTCCTAGTTTGCAAGCATTTCTTCAAGACTCTTCTCAATTTACACCTACACCTTTAGATACAGACAAAATGTATGGATAAAATCATGAGAAACGAACATTTTATTTAAATATGATCTTTTACAGTAAAACATAATCTTTTACAGTAAACATTATATCATAATATGAAAATCCACATATCACAACAACTTCACAGGTAAGACACATATCATAAGATAGTATAAGAACACATCAAACACATAAGTATGAGAGCCTCCTAACAAAGGGGATTATAAGGTTCACTTGACTAAGTTATGAAGCGACTGCCATACAATCCCTTCACACAAAAAAAGATCCTTTAGACTTCCTAAGATAAGGTTATTCCCATTTGATTAATTACTTGTCCTCTCTAGAGTTATTCTAAAGACTTCCCAAGGTAAGATATGAAGAGACCATTCATATGTCCCTTCCACACCTTAACTAGGAAATCCTTAAAGTTACTCAATTTTAGTACTTATTCATAAACATGATTTTTAACTTAAGTCATTATCTTCATTAGTTCATTAAGATATATTAAACAATCAAGGACATTCACATAATGGTTGTGAAGAAGACCTAGGGTACTCACACACTAACATCTTCAAAGCCTAATTGTTCAATGCCTAGATAA